>JAOXNO010000024.1:112634456-112685353 GCA_028565335.1 Limnodromus scolopaceus
AATAATAATAATAATAATAATAATAATAATAATAATAATTTGGACACAAACTGAAAATTCTGACTTCAAGATTCCATATAAATAAAGATATTAAGAATCACATTTCCCTGTGAACACCTGCATTTAGAGAACTATAGCAATTTCTAGAGGGGAAAATATTCTCACTGTGGCTTCTGGGAGCAAAGAGAGCAGCACAGCAAAAGCTCTATCCTCCATCAAAATCTGCACCCAGGACTCCTGGCTCCCAGAGCCCCAGGAGGATAAAGCTCAGATGGAAAAGGGAATGCATGATAGGAGGCACTTGGATGAAGGGGGATAGTGTTGGAGCAGGGCAGAAGATCTGGTGGGGTGTTGAGGGGGGGTGGGCAGAGAAGGGAAGGCAGGAGGAAACAGGCACCTCTGAGGGATTTAAAGACATGAGGAATGACTGATGGGCCTGAGAAAGGTGTGCATGAATTTGCAGAGGGAATAAATGGGTCCGCTAATGACTTCTTTTCACGGGGCGATTGAGGTACTGGGGAAAAAGGCTGCTGGTGTTGACAGAGATTTCATTGGTACTACGTGACCCAGGGCATTTATGGAGCCGCTGTACCGCTGTACCCGTCTCGGAGCTAAATTACTTCCCAGATGTAAGGCAAACAAGTGATTGCTCAGACTGGTCTCCTGTTCTTTATGGCTTCCGTCCTCAATACTCATTCAGCAATAGGCAGCTGGTTCCATTTTCTTGGTTTAGAGGTTCTGACACCAGTAAAAACAAAACAAAAAAACTTTTAATCTTCCAGCAATGAAATGCGCTGCAGAGTTAAATAAATGAGACCTGTTGGAGCACCCTTCTTTTCTACAGGTGTTTCCTCAGCAAAGGCATGTTTGTTTGGGAAGAGCCCCATAAACTGCAGGGGGGTGCTGGCTTAGCATTTAAATTCATGTGATAGTTTCTTTATCGAGAAATCTCTTTCAGATCATATCCCCTTTGATGATTATTCAGCCCTGATCCTTCCCCTCCTTTACAGTTATTTTAACATCTCTGAAGAACTGCCAATGTACCCACTTCAGCGACCAATGACTGTTACCCTGCTTTTTGTTATTGGCATTCAATTTTAAGGGTTGACAGACAGTAAATACTAAGAATCTCTTTACTGTTCTACAGTAATTTGTCCTATGGTTGTAAATAAGTCTCTCTTGTTCTGCCTTCTACTAAACAAAACTCACTATTTTTGGAAGAGATTGAGCAAACAGAAGATTGTCCCATTTTATGTAAGTTGTGACTGAATGGATATTACTGTATGTGGTTTGGTATTTTTATTTTCAAGACAAAAGAAGCAATTTATTTCTGAAAATGCTAGTTTGTTGTGGATTTTTTTTTAAAGGTGGATCTATTAAATTTCCACAAGTATTTTTTTCAAGTATGTTGACATATCGTGCAAGCCTGGAGGAGAAAGATATTCAGAGATTTTAGGACCCTCTGTAGGACTGTAACAAAAAAACAAGCAGCAAACTACTAGCTATGAGGAACTGTAATTATTCCCAATAGTCTAAACATTTTTATTCTGTATTTTTCTGTCTCTCTGGTAGACACCTTGCATTTCCAAGACTGAAAATCAGCCTCAAGGACTTGCAACGAGCGTCAGGTGGGGACAGACACCCATCAATCAGTCCACGCCCTGGGACACTGATGAGCCTCCATCTAAACAGATGAGGGAGAATGAAAACCCAGGTATGTTTCTAATCTTATTTGTAATTCTACAAGGGAAAATCGTTCAAAGCAAATTCAATGCACTCTCTCCATTTACCTCCGTAAATTAGACTTCATTGTGAGCCCTTTCTTTATTCTTTAGCAGGGTTTTTCTCTCATTGTAAAGACCCCTCGAGTTTCTTCTGTGCTGGGGCTAATATAAATGTATTAAGATGCCTGCAAGTTCATTAGAGTGGTTTTTTTTTATCTCCTTCTCTGCCTTCACTAGAGGAAAAGGCACTCTGTAATACTTTAAGACCTCTTTTATGTCCAGAACTACCTGAAATGATTTCCAGCTTCCAGACACATATCATACATTGTGTTACTATGCCAGACGCCTAATTACAATCTTTTTGTAGTGGCTGGAGCACCATTATTATACACACAGAGTGTTTGTCAGGAAGCCATGAAAGTACGGTGGGGAAAGAGGTTAATTTTCTTGGAAGCGTGCGCTTAAGCTGCATAAAGCGCAAAATACATAAAACTGCAAACATGCCGCATGTCACCTGATGAGTATTTTAACAATTGCACTCACATCGCCGTAGCAATTTTATGCACTTACCAGTTGGGAACGGCTCCAGACCCTGATCCGCTTTAGGTAGCGTGAAGGAGAAGGGCACGTCAGCGCAATTGGGCAGGAGGGGGAAGGCCAGGGGTGTTTGGTTTTGTCTTCTGGTCTCCCCCATGCCGAGCCCACCGCCATCGACGGCCTTTCTTCGTGCCGCAGGTGCAGCGCCCTGGGTGACCACGGTGGCGGCCGGCAGCCAGCCCGCCCTCATCACGCACTCCTACGGGATGACGCAGCCGCCCACCTTCAGCCCGGCCGCCAACGTCCAGGCTCCCGTCATCGGCGTCACGCCTTCCCTCCCTCCGCACGTCACCCCCCAGCTCCCGCTGATGCCGGCCCACTACCAGCTCCAGCCGCAGCCCTCCCAGCCCCTCAGCAACATGGTAGTCAACCTCCAGAGCCAGCCCTTGTACACCAACAGCCAACCCCTCAGCATGTCCTCCATGAGCGGCGTGGGCCCGGTGGCCCACCCGGGCCCCGGGCCAGTGGGCAACGGCCACCTGGCCTGCCCCATGCTGCCGCCACCGCCGCCGGCCCTGCCCTCGGCCGCCCTGCCCAGCAGCGCGCCCACCACCAACGGGCAGGCGGCTGCCCCGCTGCCACCCAACACGGCGGGGGGCCCGGACAACACCAACGGGGTGCAGATGCTGCGGACCATCGGCGTGGGGAAGTACGAGTTCACCGACCCCTGGCACCCCAAAGGTAAGGCGGGCCGGGCCGGCCCCGCAGGGCGCGTGGTGGGGGGGCAGCAGGGCTGGGGAGGGCGGCGGGACCCCGGGGCCTTCCCGCCGCTCTCTTCGGGCCCGACAGCCCAGCTGTGGTGTCTGTCTCCATGTTTTCCTTTAATGGCTACCTTTTATGAGTGAATGATGGCAAAATGCAGGGTGTTAGAAAGAGGGAGGATGAGCTGTGGGTGCATTTTGTAGTGAAAAATGGCTTCTGGGCCTGTTGTTTGTAGTGAAAAATGGCTTCTGGGCCTGTCATAAGCTGGTGTTCCCGATGGTAGAGCAGCCACCATTCCCTGCCTCTCCCTTTGACACACACACCCATGTTTCCAACCACTTTCCTTCTGGCTTCAGTTGTGCCTTAGTCATGACCTTAATGGTCTTCGTCAACCATTGTCTTCTCCCTTCTCTAGTAGGAGCCCAAGCCAAATGCAAGTAACGCTTCTGACTGAAGCTGAACAACCCACAACGTTCAGCGTTAAGGGGAGAACTCTTCATTACCAGCTTCATTGGGCTCAAATGCTGCAAAACACCCAGAATAGTCATGAGCGTTCCTGAGAGGTTGACCTTTTCCAATAAGTAGCTTGTAAATGAGCCACACCGTTGGGTCACATTGGAGTGTTATTTCTGAGTGCCTTACCCTAGGCACTTCAAAAATACCTACACTCTGTGTACTTAGCTTTTAATTTCATTTGCAGAGTTTTCCCTGCCTCCCTTAAAAATCGTGTCTGCGCCACATGCGCAGGTAAAGTGAAATGTAGCTTACAAAAATATAAATGCAGACCTATCAGCAAAATCAATTACATTGATTTAAAAAAAAACACCCCAAAGGCTTCATTAAGTCTGTGATATTTTATGTATACATTTGTATTCAGACACAATCCATGTGTAAATTATTTACTTGCCACAAGCTATTAAGTTCTATTGTGTAGCTCTGTATTAAAGGCAAGGAATCTCTATTAAAAATGATTAGTCCAATAACTCTTCCTGCTCATTACGTAAATTGTACTTTGGTATGTGCAAATCCTTACCAAATGTCTCCTGAAAAGGAGTTCAGACACAAGCTCAGCAGTACTTTTCTAAAGCTAAATATTTGGACTGCTTTTAAATTTTCAACTCCCAGCCCCAAAAATGATGAGACCACTGGCTAGATGGTGAGCTTTGGAATTTTGGTGGCCTTTAAGTGATACCGGCCCAGTCAGGTAGAGAAAAATTGACCAACAGTTGCTTTATAAGAGTTTTGGTAATTCCTTCACTTTAAAAAAAATAAATCAAAATCCACAAAAGCAGTTTTTCAGGTCAGGTTTATAAGTTAAAACCCTTGATTTTGTAGAAGAAGAAAGGGGAGAGATTTATACTCTAATCCTGGTAGACTGAACTGTAGTGGATCTGCTGGATGTCTCTCTTCTCCGTGGAAGCTATTTGTCTTCCAAAAGGCATCATCTCCACTTTTCATAGCCACCT
Source organism: Limnodromus scolopaceus (assembly GCA_028565335.1). Classification (NCBI taxonomy): domain Eukaryota; kingdom Metazoa; phylum Chordata; class Aves; order Charadriiformes; family Scolopacidae; genus Limnodromus; species Limnodromus scolopaceus. Next base: position 112,638,946 of record JAOXNO010000024.1, read on the forward strand.
ATCCCAATTTACCGCACTGGATACTTGGATACATGATCAAATTAACACGTTTTAAAGGATTACTTGGTGTCATTGGAGACGTGCAAATATACAATACAAGGAAAAACACATAAGCTTAAACCACTTTCACTGCGGTAATTTGATCACATATCTGAGCCCTGGTGACACTAACCTAGTGAGACAAATGAGCACGTCAGTGACTGCACACTTGAGGTTAGGAATACTTTTAAATGCCTTGCATACTTAGGGCCAGCAGCATCAGCTGTTATTTACTCTTCCTCCATCAATTAACCTTCAGCGTATCTCTGGCTCACAGATGAAGTAAACTTCAAATCAGAGCCTAAGTAAAAAGATTGTGAAATATTTAATCAGTCTTTTAATATTTGATTTGCAGAGTCTTAGTCAGCATTCTTGCTTAAACTGCTGTAAACCCTAGTCTCATCTAATTGTCCGAGCACCGCTGAGCGCAGTCAGCCGAGGAGGTGTTCATTAAGGTGAGAAGGAGAGTGAGATCCTCACTGGAGCATGCCAGGCATGCCAGATGTAGCTCAGGTCTGGTATTTGGAAACCTTTGTAGCTAGGAGAGGCTCGTAAGGGGAATATTAAAACGAGCAGTATTTCTAACCCATGACAACTGCTGACACATTAGTCATACTTATAAACTGCAAGCTAGACAACTGTTTTCCCAGGGATTAGCAAACTCCTCTACGACCATCAGGTATTGAGTTATTCCTGTTCCTGTGGTGGTTAAAAACAAACAAACGTAAGATAATGAAGCATGCATATACAAATGTCTCATAAGCAGGACTTATTTTATAAAGTCATCTCTTTGTCCAATTTCCAGTCTTAAAAGCCCTTGTGTCTAAAGCTATAATTCTTGTCAAACCTTAAGTCAGCGAAGATGAATGTTGGGTTTGGTTGTTTTGAATGAGAGAGAGGGAATCAGGAAATAGAGGACAACTGGGTGTCTAACCAGACTTTAAAACCTCACTAGGAGAAGATTCTTAATATGAACTGTATTGATGTCAACGTGGCTCAATTTTCAAATTATTTTTTGTTTTAATTTTTGCCCTCAGGGATTTCAGTCTCTAAAGCCTGACTGATTTCACAGTCTCACAACAGGCACCTTTCTCTCTGAGAAGGAATGGAACTATGAGACAGTTCTGAGCTGTTCAAATATACAAGTTCAAACTAGTTCTCTACAAATTTCATTTAAATATTCTCTCTCTTTCTTGGGGAACATTGGCCAGTATTATAATAAGAGCCACTGCTAAGGGCCTTAAGATCTATCTCATTATGCTGAGATACTCTGTATTATTATTTCACTTGACAATCCAGTCTTGTACAGGTTTGAATAATTACTGAACTATCCCTTAAGTGGAAGAGCAGTTCTTGCTGGTTAATGTGATGGGGTTTCTTATATTTTTAGACTTTATTAGGGAGCTGATTTGAAATGTCATGTTTTATTTCCCATAATTGTCTTTCATTTAGCTGTGTACATGTTGGGGCCACATTATACTATATTCATGCAGAACTAGGTTTCTTATGTAGCTTTTTCTAAACAAAAGTAAGCAAATAAGTTGCCAACAGTTAAAAGCATTGCTAGTATGCTGTCTCATTTGCAATAGGTCAAGAGATCTCACTTAAATGACTGAAAGAGTCAAATCATTTCTATGGCTCTTCAAAAAATGAATTTTGGTAACAAGAATCATGATATAAACCAGATACGTAATTCTCTTTACAATGTCACAGCTAATTCCCACTTAATTCCATTGAAAATACTTGTAAGAAAATAATTTTTGTGTGGATTAGAGAATCTTCTTGGTCTGGATGGGTTATATTCTGTGATGAGATTTTTTATTGCTTCTGTAATATGTTCAGTAGCAATGTTAAGTTTAGCTACATGATCCATTTACTTAGTGAATTTATAAAGCAGTTACATTATGAGAGACATAAATAATGTTTCAAAGTAATTATTGCTTTCAGCAATGTGTGAAGAACTGTGGAGATGCCTTATGAAATGCATGGGATCTTTCACCATACACAATCAACATCAGTTTTGAGAGGTGTCTGGTTTGGCCTGTAATTGCCCTGTGGATAGAATTTATGCCAAATACTCCTAGCTGACTTCAAAAGCCATGTCACCTTAACACAGACATGTAACCTAATATTTTAGAACAGTCAGCCCTTGTTTTCTCTCCATGTCTCTCAGCCTTGCTCTGTAATATAAAGTGCCACAGAATTAATAAAGCAGAATATTCCAAACCATGAAGATGTTCATTGTGAACATACTCAGTGAAGATCCACTGAAGTTCTCAGAGCCAAATTCTTACGTGGCTTCTTCAGAAAATGCGGAGTTGCAAATAATATTCAACCATGATTTCAGTTCCTTCAGGCACCATGATGTGCCAGCACAAGTTGTTGCTTGCACAACATGCCTGCAGAGAAGAGAGAGGGATGGAAACTGTCCCTTCAGTTTCTGACACGAGATGCTGGTATCCCATGCCATGGCACAGTGACAGAGACCAATGTCTATGTGCCTGCCAATCCAGTTGAGCCCAAGCAGAGAGAAATTAGTCAGTCTGGTGAGCAGCTAGAAGAGATTGGTTTCCTCACAGAAATAACTGAGATTTAGTCCTTGACTTTGTCATAGGGGAGTATGCTTCTTTATATCCAAGATTTGTAGTAAATCCAAAATTGAACCCTTGGTGGATAGCTCTGCCATATGTAGGACGTAAATGTTCCAGCTTGGACTCTGAGATCTGTTATAGGTGTGAAAAGACACTTTCTTCATAAACTCGATGCACTTCAAAGCATAGTTGCTAACACAAAAAATGAGGAAAATACCGTTCTTCATTGCAGTACTTTCTCCTGCAGTACAAAATCAGCCATGGACATCAGGGGTTTTAATTTGTGGATTTTCATGGATAAAATTGATGTTTATTTCCATAGTATTTTTGTTCTTTAATTCTTTGGTTTGCAGTCCTTAACTAGTGGGAAAAGAAATAAGATGCTAATTAGTGTTCAGAATGTAATGACTGTAGAAACATAACAATATCAGAAATAAAATCTGAATGTTAATCCTTGTAACACTAATTTCTTACCACTTCATTTTCAAGCATCACCAAATACCATGAACTAAACAATAACAAAACTACAAACGAATACTGTTGCATCATTACTTATTGATTGCACCTTTCACACTTGACTTTATTGCATTGGAATTCTCATTAGACCTCAGACAATATTTACTTTCCTTAATCATGGAAATCTACCTAACAAGGTAGACTATAACATTTTGTCAATAACCATCAACTTTTTCTTCACAAAAGGTTGATTTTTTAAAGCGATTTCAGCTTGACCTGCTATTCTGTGAGTGTACCTAGTTCTAGACGTGAATGCTGGGGGGTGGGAGGTGTTTAAATTCAAAGTGTAAACCAGTATTTGGAATTCTACTAACATTACTTAAAGGATATTGTGTGATGAAGACTCTAGAAATCCTGGGTTTAGTTTTCTGCATTGCACCAGAATACATGGCCTGTGTCGCCTTAGGAAAATCTCCCTTATTTTTGTTTCCATAGATATAGGTAGGTAGGTAGATAGATTATACAAAATTGCAGACATAAAGTATACATAAAATTTTAGTACGTGTGTGCACACATGTATATATATATATATATGAATATGTATGCATATAGTTGTGGGTAAGGAAGTCTACAAAACAAATAATAGTGCATTCTATCTCCCGTTTCTTGTAGGAGAGTTAGGTTAGCATTGTATGCGCTTCTGACTGTGTTTTGCTTAAGGTAGTCTTAATATTCTGGGGCAGCCTAAATGGTACCGAGATACAGATGACTTGTGATCATTTGTAAGCTCAACTTGGTAATGATGCATTAGAATTCACAGAATCAGAGAATGGTTGAGGTTGGAAGGGACCTCTGGAGGTTGTCTGGTCCAGCCCCTCTGCTCAAGCAGGGCCACGTAGAGCTTTTTGTCTAGGACTGTGTCCAGATGACTTCTGAATATCTCCAAGGATGGAGACTCGACAACCTATCTGGGCAAGTTACCCTCCCTCACAATAAGAACGTGTTTCCTGATGTTCAGAGGGAACCTCCTGTGTTTCAGTTGTGCCCATTACTTCCTGTTCTGCTACTGGGCACCACTCAAAAGACCCTGGCTCCATCCTCTTTGCACCCTCCCTTCAAGTATTTATATACATTAATGAGATCCCTCTGAGCCTTCTCTTCTCCAAGCTTAACATTCCCAGCTCTATCAGCCTTTCAGCAGGGATGCTCCAGTCTCTTCATCATCTTCGTGGTCCTTTGCTGGACTCTCCAGGAGGTCCATGTCTCTCTTGTACTGAGGAGCCCAGAGCTGGACACAGTGCTCCACGTGTGGCCTCACCAGTGCTGAGTAGAGGAGAAAGGTCATGTCCTTCGACCTGCTGGCAATACTTTGGCTAATGTAGCCCAGGATACCATTAGCCTTCTTTGCCGCAAGGGCACACTGCTGCCTCATGTTTTAGCACGTGCACACACAGTAATGAACTTAAAGCAAACTGCTTGAACAGGTCCTCTAAAATAAAATCTTTTCCAAGATTAATTACAGTCTTCTGACATTAGAATAATCTTAATGGAATTGCAGAGTTGATGAGGGTATCTAAGCCATCACTTGAGTGAGACTGAAACACATTTCAGCTTTTTGTGTTGCAGGTGGAGTATTTTCAGTAATTCCTGCACTGTCTTTTAATGCCGCTATTGGTCAGGTCATGACAGACAGTGATTTAGTGCACTGAAGAGTCAAAGAGGACTTGTAATAGTCCTAGAACATTGCCTTGCTAAATGTGCAGCATAAAGAAGGTCATCGGATTCTCTTTTGATTGACAGCTCTCAGTGTGTGAGTGACTTGAGATTTCCAAGTTTCAACTGGAGCAGGAGCCTCTCACCACTACCAATATTTTATGAGGGTTATTGTAAAAAAAAAAGTGTGGGGTTAAGGTGTGTTAAAACTCCCTGAAACAGCTCTTAAAAGTCATCTAGTCCATGCTGCTTTTTGTAATCCCTGTTTTTTAAATATGCACCAGCTTTGCAACTGTAGTTCATCTGTCCTTGAAAGTACAGAGCTGAAGAACTTTGATTTTATTCCATTATGTGATACTTTGTCATCACTTGCAGATACACTTCAGTAATTAGACAGTGATACGCCTCGAGTTTCTTTCCACTCTGAAGTCTAAGACATGTTTGCTTAGAAGCTGTTTTCTTAACAAATACGTTTTTGTCCATGATACTGGCCACTAAATACATTCAAAATAAGTCTGAGAGGCAGCAGAGTTCTGTTGAATTACTAGTTTCTCTCCCATCACGCTACTAAACTTACAAAGTGCAAAATTTCTCAGGAGCTGGATGATAACCAAAATCTAGGCTTCCATTTGGCACAGAATACAGAAGTGGCAGCTCTTTATAAATACAGCCCAAATTTCTAGGCAGGCTACCTACCCATCCGTCCAAATGTGGTTCCAAAAAATCCCTTGCAGAGAGCTGGAACTGCATTTGGATGTTCTGGAAGTTATTAATTGTCCAAGACACTTGCAGAGTCTCTGTTCTCCTTTCAGAACTCCTTGTGTTTAATTTCCAGTTTCTCTGACCTTGTCTTCCCTTGGTCTTCTGCATTGTTCAACTCCTGACATGTATTTGGATGCAGCCCTTGTCTGCATCCAACTTTTGGGATGCAACGGGAGACATACCTGTTCCCTCATGCCTGGGGCCACCTTAGGGCTACCTCTCCTGAACGTCCAATTCTCTCCACAACTTTGGCCTTTCCTTGAATTTTCAACTAAGATTTCTTCCTCATCACAGCAGGATAATTCCACTTCTTTTGCTGTCGTGACTTAAAAAATGGGCGGTCAAGTTATAGCTACTACAGAGAGCAGAGAAATGGGACTTCACTCTCAGTCCAAACTGAACAAGCTGGGTCCATCAGGAACCAGATCGTGCATTGGTGTATGCACTGAAGTGTTCTCAAGATGGGCTATTCTGTGATCTCTGGAGATCTCCAAACAAGTGGATTTATTAAATTGAAAGTTGGTTTTGGTTTCCCTGCAAAAAATGGAAATGCTTTTTTTTTTTTTTATCAGCAGTCATCCATGGATCTGTGCCTGAACTCTGAATGGAGAAGAATCATTTCTGTCTTGTTGTATTCAAAACAAGAATGATTCTGTCCCATGATTTAGAAAAGTCTAAACAGATTTTTGAAATACAAACATTTCCAAATCGAGACTGTTCTTACCCTGCTGTGCCTTGAGATTGCTGATGATAAGCTCCGCTGTCCCACGGCAAGGCTGGGCTTTGAGCTGCAGTCAATATTAATGATAACATAGGATTAAACAACACCTTGCATCTTCAAAGTTCTTTTGTGGACATATTTTTTTTAAAAAATTACCTGTTTTTAAATAACTGATGTGAATATTTTGTAAGACTAAAGATTCAAGAACTTTGGCAGAACCAAAAGCAAGAATATATCTCAGGAAACTGGTTTTGGTGTAATGTCCGTCAAATCTACTTGTTTCAGATGTCTTCTGTGTTCACAGAATACATACTATGAGGAGAGGAATGATTTGTGGAATTTGTAGTAATGCTTTCTTTTCTTTAGTGTTTCTTTCATTGTTCAAGTAGGAGATAATTTGGGCAACAATTTGAATGGTGCCTGCAAGAAAATTCTTCCCAGCCACGGACATACTTGTTTCTGTATGTTGTGTCCCTATACATTGTCACAAAGATGTGCTGCTAAGTTCTTTCCTCACAGTAGAATGGTTAAGCTTCTTGCATTCGGTCTGGTTTGTGTTATGCATATATTCAGGTTTCTAGGTGTACCAAGTGAGGGCAACAAGGTATTTGTATATAGTTCCATCTTAATATTTATATATCATTACGTTAGATTCCCAGACTAGGTATTCTGGGAAGTATCATAAGGTGATGAAATCATCACTGGGAAGGAAGTACATAAGCTTGCAGGAATGATTACTCATAGGCAAAACTTCCATCATCCAGATGTGCAAGTAAAAGGGGCATGAAGTTTTGTCATATTAAATTCAGCAAATAACAGCGTGTAATGTTGTACGTGCTTCCTACTGTTTTGGAAAAATCCTTGGACTGCTGACAAAATCAGGAGGTTCAAGATAAGTATTTGACCCAGAGTAGAGACTGTAATATATACAGATACCTATGTATACCCACAATTAAGTCGGAAGCATTTGACTAGACAAAATGCCAAGTCAAGTTTGCATAGTATGACTGTTTAGTACTTTCCAAGGAGCTAAAGCAGATTGGAGGGTTTGCCTAAAGACTTCATACATTATATTTTGCACAATGCTCATTGCCATTGCTCCATCAAAAGACCCCCAAGACCGTAGGATTAAAGAGATCATTGTGGTTTTATTCATGATTCCTCTGATGTTTCAGAGGAAGACAAAATGTGTTTTGCCCATCAGTCTGCGCGCTGAAGTATTTGGGTGAGGATGAGAAAGATGGTATGAAAAAGACAAAATTGACTAAAACGAAGAGTTCTTAAGAGAAATGTGGGCTGATGCCCCTGTTCAGTCTGACTGATTTATAGAGATCCATATCCAACAACAAGCGCAGCTCATCTGCGTGACCTTTTCCTTCTGAATGAAAAGGGAAATGTTCATTGCATTCCCAAGCTGTGGATGTTCTTTAAAACAAGGATCATTTTGCACAAAACACTACCATCCTGTGGAAAACAGATGGAGGAGCACTGCTAGTAGATTCCTGGTGCCTGTAACCTGGAAAATAGGAGATTCTGCTCTTTGCCTTTTCCTGAATGCTGTGCAGACTTTGTTACAGATGTGAATTTTCTAGATGGCTGAATTTGCTGGGGTTTAGGTGTTTTTCTGTTAGATATACTCCTATTGTGGCCAAACCATCCTGTTTTATGAACAGTGCATACCTTTGAGGGTTTTTTAATACTTCTGTAGGAATGGTTAGAGCTCTGGTTTGGAAGCCATATTGAGCATACAAATAGAAAGCAGTTTTCAGGAGCATTTCAGAAGAACTGTCGCAACATGGGTAGCAGGTACCTTCAGCAGGAATCAATCAAGTGATTTCAGGTTTAGACAGATGCAGGTATTTAACCATCAGTATGTAGAGAATCCTTGCACTCTGAAGAAATACGAAGCAAGAACTGGGGTTCCTGTTTCTTCAGCTCCCAAGTAACACAGTTCTTCACGTATTTTGCTTGCTGGAATGGTAAAAGCAAATTTGATGTCCTGTGCAAGGATCAGCTGTTCAAGGACAGTCAAATCTGTGCGTGAGTAGAAATCGAGTACATTGAAAGAGCAGCCAATCTGTTAAAGCCCCACACCAGTAAGATTTTTTTCTGTGAGAACTTAAATGGGTTACACAGCCCTTCCCTGGAAGTGCCCCTTACGCCTTTGGATAAGCCATCATTACTTTCCTTTTTTTTTTTTTCTCTCAAAACTGCCATATAGGCAAACCACATGCAGTGAATCTGGGTGTTATCAGTCAGGGCTGCTTTAATTCACTTTCATAGAGATAAAGTGGTGCTGAGAACACCTCTTGGCTTTAAGGGTAAACTCAATCAAGAATTTTACTAAAGCCAGGAAATTCTTTTAGCATATATTTTTGTCCAAATTCTTACATGTTGGAGTGCTAGATTCAGTATTTCAGTAAGATTTGGTAGTTCCTGAGTCTTCTTTTTGTGTTTTAAAGAAAGTAGAGAAGTGCTGTTTGTATGCTGGAGATAATGTGTTAACACATTAAGACAAATTCTAAATATCAAAATTTGTTTTAATAGACACTTGCGAGAAGGAGCTTATTTCAAAAATACAAAGTCCTTTTGCATTTATTGAGTTAGGAGCGTTGGCTGGTTCCTACCCCTTTGAACGCTCCGAGAGCAGCGCTGGGTTTTTAAGATAGCTTCACACTGCGGTGGGAGGCAGCCAGCCCTGGGGTGGGGTGGGACCCACACTGTGTTTGTGACAGAAAAAGGGGTAGCCTTACTGCATCCAAATGAAATAAGAGAGGTGGTTTTAAGAATGCAATTTATAATTACTCACTCTGGATCTAGATTATAATTACATAGTCTGGAACTGTGCCAGGACACTGAAATTAATATTTCGAGTTTGGAGGGAAGAAAAATGAGATGATGTTTGGCTGGGTTGGTAGCTGTCTGTCAGCCATGAACTCACAACCAGGAGACTTGAAGGAACCTACCTTGAACCTTGAACCTACCTCCCAAAAACAGATGAAGAGCCTTTTACTTAAAATCTTAAAAGTAAAACAGAATATGTAAAAAAAAGGTATCATAATAAGGGAAAGAAACGATGACATCTTTGGATCTTATTATATGGTTAGTAAATGAGAAAGAAGAATCATTTATATTCAAAAGTGAAGACTTATTTTAAAGAACCCTAACAAGCAGTCAAGCCTGATAGGTAAGATTTCTTCCCTGACTTACCTAAATTTAGAAAGTAAGCATGTCACTCAGCCATTTAAACACGGGCAGGTAGGGCCATGTTTATCCTGGGACCATAGTGCATCTTATGTGGTCTCTTGGCTCTGGCAGGGTGCAGCTCTTCCATAGGCGCTGGCTATTTGTAGGGCTCTTGGCTATCCCAGAATGTGTCAAAGGGTATCAGGGACCAGTGTATCAGCAACTGCACCGAGCTCCTCTGAACCTGTAAGAATAGAAGGATTCTTTGATTCTATTCTATGATTTTATCTAAGTGAGGTGAGCAAAAACATCTAGTCCCTGTTTTGTGATCAAGCTGGCTTTCCTCAGCTGCCCGTGGTAAGCTGCTTCCAGTGTTTTACCAGGCGTCACTTTCATGAGTATAACTAAAGCTAATTTGGGCATATATTGTCAACAGTTTTGATTCATGGTTCGTTAAACTGCTACTTACACTATTATCTCACGTAATTTCCAATTCTGTCTTATACTGTTTAATATATTAAGTCCTGCTGAGGGGGTTAAGGTTAAGGGAGAGACTTACATACCTCATTCAGGAGACATCACTTGCAGTAGTGTGGTGTCCTGCAGGGTACTCAAGTTTTTTAGTTCAGCAGTGACTCGGAAAAAAAGAGTGCCATGTACGCTGTTTCCACCAGCGCTTGGTCTTTTCTCAAAGGTTTCCTCACTAATTCCCAGCTCATCACGGTCCTCATCAGCCTGTGTAATGTGCTCATCACACGCTCATTTTCAGCTTTTGATTTGGCCAGGCTGTCTGCTGGGGAAGGTTTCCTCCGGTAGAAGTCTCCAGGTACATGAACAAGTGAGCTCTAAGTGTTACTAATAAAAAATCCTTTAATCCACTTTAACAATGATAAATTGGAACTGAGAACTTCTCCATACTTTACAGATACATTCAGTTCAGACTTTCACTTAAGTCAGGAAATCATTTTACAGGCAAGAGAAAAGTCCTAAACACTCCGATATGGACGATGGGAATTAAAGGCCAAATGCTCAATTGCTCTTACTGGGTATCTGAAGCACCTACTGATGACTGAAACTTCCACTGACATGGCTAGTTCATGGCAAATTCGCTGATCTTTGCCATAATTTTTATTCTTAATCCGCCCTGGAATGTCCCTTTTAATTTTCTTCACATTGTAGTCAGTGCATGATGAAATGAAGTAGCTCATATGGGCCACAGAAGTTCAGATTGAGCAAAGATGTGGCTAAAATGTACTTTTCTGCATTTAGATGGATTTGCTACATTGTCTTGGTAGTAAGTACTTCACATCTAAAACCTATACTATTGCCACCTGCTATCCTACATTTTCTTTCTGCTTCTATGTTGAGAAACATAGCATGATCAGATACGAGGAAAAATTAAATCTTGTTATTATTATTCTTTCCCAGAAGCATGGGAGTTTGAGGAAAGGGCTCACCCAGAATGGTTTGTGCTTCTTGTAATCCCTACAGATCTCTCATTCAATAATGGCAATTGAACGTCTCCCACAATACAACTCTTTGCAGTGTTATACCAGGCATGAAATAATGTCCAGGCAGAAGGAAAGCCCTTGGAGAGGTCTTTACCCTCTCTGGCCTTTCATACATCAATACCACTGCTGGGTTCCTTGTTGGAACCACCTACGTGCCATCATATTGTGTGACCTGGTCAGGCTTTAGGAGGCGACACACGTTCCACCACCTGGTTTCCAAGCATCCATCCGTTATTTGCAAGCAAATGTAGGCTCATTGTTTCATGTCTAATTTTGAAAATCTGGCCCCAGCGGCAGTTTTTTTGTGCATCGGTCTACTAACATCTGGCTCTTACTGGCTTGGCAGCCAGTCTATATCATTAAGTAGAACCAAACTATGCATTGATATGGACAGAGATGATCCTCCACCAATTTCCAAAAGGACGGTAGGGCTATTGGCAAATTGGACAGTTGGAGAAATTCTCTCTCTCTCTCTCTTCATTTTCGTGATATATCAGGGAATAAAATTGAGGGGAAAGCAAAAAACAAACTAATGTGAATGTAATTCCCAAATTTCAATCTTCTGTATATTATGGGTCATTACCCGTTAATTTGCTAAATGGCAGTTTTCTATGAAAGAAAAGTTTTGTTTAGCTGTATAATGATGACAGATGATGTAATTAGTATCATCCCCGCATTGAAAATGATAAAAGCATTTCTTTTGTGTGTCACTGCTCTTAGACAGTATAATATCAAAAATGATAACAGTATGAAAATTGCACCGGCCGCTTTCATATTGTGCATGTAGAATATCTCGGTGATATGATACAAGTAATGACAGGTACTTTGCCATGTATTCATTTTCTCCACTCTCTAGCCTTTATATTACAGCAAAATTAAAGCACAGCACTAAGCAAACGAGACGTGCCTGAATGCAGACCCGTCTTATGAGACTGTAAACGGCCAGAGTCCCTTTACTATCGCTGGTTATGATAATTAAGCGATTATAAACAGGGGTTTTGAGGGAGAACATTGAATCGTTTTTTCAGTTAAAGAAGTTGGGGGGTATTTTAATTTCAGGCCACATTTGTTGCATGAATTAGTTTTAATTATATTCTGTATAAGTACTTGCCCCATATCCTGGTTTTGATAGTGGTAGATATTCTCATTTAAATATAAATAAATGCCAAACTTATTTAACATGGAAAAGTGACTGCTGTGACTGTGTAGTAACAATTTTCTCTTTGTTGCCATGGTTTGGATTTTTATATAAGCTTTGCAAATATAATAAAGCTAATGGAGCTCTTCATCCAAGGAAATGGGTATATTCAAGAAAATAAATTACATTTTGCAAGCTAATGAGCTCTACTAATTGTGTTTATCCTTGTGAATTAATACAATTTAAGCAAATCTATCCCCCAAAATCAAGCATTTGATTGCATTTTAGCTGCGTGGAAATCAGAACATCCGGATCAAATCTGAGTTTACTGGATATCTAAGGGGTAGGGGAGAAGGTTAATTTTCATTGACTGGTACAGCTGGTGCTAGCTCCTAGTAAAACAGGAAAAGTTAGGCTTTGGAAGTTGTGACTTTCATCTTTCCGTTTTTGTTTTTTTTTTTTTAGCTACTTCCCACACAGAATTCTCAACAAAGAGTGTGTGTAATAAATCCTATGTAATACCATGGCAGGCATGTACCAGCCATGCTAATTAGCCCACATGCCCACAGGACAGGATAAAGGAAGGAAGGAAGGAAGGAAGGAAGGAAAAGGGAATAACAGTTGTACTTTTTAAGAGACAACTTGTCTTCACCACCTCCCTCTCTCTCTCCCTTTTCTCACACTTTCCTGTGCCAACATTTGGATATTTTTTTTTTTTTTTTTCTTTTCATAAGCAGGTTTTCATTTCAGTGAGGCATTTTGGGAGATGTAGGACAGACTAGAAAACTCTGTATATGCTGGCAGATTTTAGGTTATCCTCCAGTTTGGCTTTTTTGGAAGAATGACAGAGAGTAGAGAAAATGGTCAGTCTGAACGCTTGAAATGCTGCAAATACCCCCCAAAACCCACAAGCAAACCGCATTGGTCAACAGCAATAGGTGGGCAAGTGCGGGCCAGGAGGTTGGAGCTATGGGAGGGTGACAGCAGTTGTCAGTGATGGGTCCTTACGGACATGGTTCAGTTCGCCACACGTTGGGTCAGTGCCATTTTTAAGACGGTGAGAGAATGCTCGCCCAAGATGAAGCCTGACCCTGACCGACTGCGCTTCCTTGGGCCCGACCACGCCGCAGCCCGGCTTTTTTATCCTGCCAGATCATTTTCAGCGCCGACGCAAGAGTCCCAGCAGTTAACAACCATCGCAGATTCCTCAGATAGAGCAGGCTTGAGATCAGAGCTCTCCTGTTTCTCGGCAGCGGGTCCCTCTTCATTTCAAACCAGGATTGGGAAACAGAGCCAGCCAGTCTTTCTCGGCTGCTGAAAAAATAGCATCTTAACGGTGGATAGCAGACATAAAATAAGGGTTAAAAGTTAAATTATTTGTTTGCTTGTTTATTGCAGCTCAGGTAAGAGCTTGGATGATCTTTCCCAGTCTGTGCACTTAAAAAAAATACACTCCTTCCAACCCTTGCTTAGGATGGAAAATACACTTCACTCCATCCCATTCAAGTGCTTAGAAAGGCTGTTAGGACTTGTCTCCTAGAAGTTTTTGGATTAATTATGTTTGTGTAGTGAGAAGAGCACAGCTTCTCAGTGTAGATGCAACTGCACAGTTATAAGGATGCTTAGAATAACTTATTCTGGAAGGAGTAAAGAAGAAAATTAAGAGTGGTAGTACAATCACACCTGTAAGCTGGTATAATTGTGTTGAGACTAGGGACTGTATTGGAGTAATAACTTTGGGGAAAAAAATATTATTTGGTCTTATAAGTGAAGTATTTATATAAGGAAAAATCTTGATGCACAGAGCCATTCTGGGTTCCATAGATTCTCGTCTGAGCCATGCTGCAGATAGGTAAGTGTAGGGTCTCAAAGTACACGTTAATAAAACAATTATCTTGTCAATGATGAGGAGTGTAGAGCTACCTTTAGAAGAGGTTACTATAATTTTTCATACAAGAACAGGGAATTTTGTGACATTTTTATTATTTAACAGCACATCACCTTTAAAAAAATAAAAAGAGGATGCCAAAGGAAGATTAAAGTACAAAAAGCTTTACATGAAAAATATTGTTCACCTCTGATGGAAACTATAGGCAGCTGGGAGAAAAGGATCTGGAGTTTATTCAGTTCTTGGCATTGAAAGATTTTGATAGTAGTTTAAAAGTTATCTGTTGCTGCAAAACTGGATCTCAGAAATGAGTATAGCCATGATGATATGATAGTTTTGGGCCACTGACTTACTGCACAGACCCACATGTATCTGTGAGAGAGAAAATCAAAGTAGAACCTCAGTTTTGAACTTCTTTTTTCTACAGCACTTGAGTCAGATCTTCAGTGTTTCATGTCTCGCCGCGTGGGGTTGTAGGGGTCGCTTCTCAGGCCCCGCTGACCCCATGCAGATTTATTGTAGAATTGTTTCGGTGAAAACAGGGCTTTGATACATCATGCAGGTTGCCTAGTGACTCCTGCAAAGTGCTGACCACCCCAAGTCTGAGAGAAGAGATACCTGCGCAGAGCCAAGCTCTATTACGGGTTATAAAGCTGGGACAGGTTGAATGATAGGAAGAGTTCTGGCAGGCTGTTAGCTCTCATCAGCTGGGAAAATGGAGATGTTTATTAATAAGAACCTTTGACATGAAATGCATGATATGTGCCCCCTGCGCTAGGCCTATGATTAATAACGTTAATTATGGGGAGTTCATTATAATCTCATGGGGATGTGGTACGTAATTCAGCCAGCATTTCGTTGTAAATTAGCATTAATGTCCACTTTAAGTACAGTAGCTATCTATAGCAATGCAGAAGGAGCTGCAGTCAGTATGTACAATAACATCACCTCCTTATTAAATGATGGTAGACTTTTACCTCAAAGAATTATAGACCTATTAGCATTTCTCCTGTGTTAAATCTTTGCTGTGGCTGGCAGTGTAATATCTGTTGCGACTAACCTACTAGTGCTATAAAAACTTTTCTCAGTGGTGTTAGAAGAGAGTCTAGCTCCTTGCTGATTTTATAAAGGAACCAGATAATTTTAAAATCTGGTTGGAAGTCGTCTTTATTGCATTTTCATTAGCAATTAAAAGAGCATGTAACCTAATGGTTTTTTCACCCTGGTCCAGAGAAATTATGCACAGTGGGCAGCTCTTCAGTTGGTGTAAACCATCAGCAATGTAATGAAAGCAATGAACCTTCACTGATTTGCGCTGAGAATCTCGCCTGCTCCAAATTGTTCAAACATACGCCTTCCTAAGGCTATGCTTTATTGTTAACTTGTTTAATAATGAAAAAATATTTCATCTTACTCAAAATTCCTTTTCCCTAGCTTGACTTCCAGGAATCCCTTGTGAAACTGCCTCTGTCTGGCCTCAGTTTCTTCTGAACTGCACGTGCTGATTCACTTACCTTCATACAAATGACCCTTGTATACAAACACCATTTCTTTTCATCCTTATGTCGCATCTCAGGAACCAACAGATACTCGAAGGCACTGCCTTCCTGTGGTGGATCCTGGAAATGGCCTGGAGGACCATAGCCATGGTGGCCCCAAATATTTACACTTTTAAGCAGCTGGAGAAGCAGCTGGTGGCACTGTGGGAAACATCATGCAGATGCCAGAAATCAGCTGAAGGACAGGAGCCTTCATTAAAAGACTATATGTATATTAAAATGCTTAAATGTATAAAAAAGGATCCAGTCAAAACAGAAAGAATAGCAGAGGGACGGTACAAGAAACAGATTTTTTTTTCTTTTGGTGAAAGCCGCAAGATTGCCAAGTTATTATTCATTTTTTTGGATTGCAATGAGTTTTGGAAATGCAAAGTTAGAAGGGGCCTCCTGGGTCACTGGGTCCAGTCTTCTGCAATGACAGGTAACCATATGCGAAACATATAGTTTAGGAGAATCCAAGGATCGCTTCCCTTTTGTGCCAACGCATACCAGAATCCTTCCTCTCTGAAATTTATGGGCAGTAGTGAAAGATGGAAAGTCATAGCTGTACTGTGCCAAAGGAAGACAGGAAGGAAACTCGAGAGCATCACCAGCAGCTTGGGTGCTTGGAGTTTTCTGTTTGTACCTGGGAATTGGTTCCGTTTTGTTGAGTTCCCTACCTGAACCAAAGCCAGCTCGAGAGAATTGTAAATCAAAGTAGCTCTGCAAGCGTCTGTTCTAGAGAGCCGGGTAGCGGCCTGCAGGCATTTGGCACCGAAGGATGCAAGTCGGCGAGATCCAGCACCTGTTGGGCTCTAAACACTTTTCTTAGAATTTGCGCAGCTGACCGGCTCCTGGGGGAACGGCAGCAGCTGCCGGGCGGCAGTGGATAAATATAGGAAATGGAGAATGCCACATCCAACTGGAAAAGGAAAGAGGGAAACAGGGATCCAGCCATAATGAAAATTCTTCTTGGTGGAAAGGACCTTGGGGTGATCAGGAATTGGAGGCTTTTACACCCTCCGTGGCTGCACCTATAGTTGCACGCTACGTCAGCCCCGGATAATGCCGGGTACTTGGTTGGCATTGACTGTATTAATGAGTGTCACTTCTGGAATGTTTTGGAGTAGCATGCAAGGGCCCTGTCTCTCACTGCGAGTCATGAACAGTTGTTGAGATGTGTTGTCCTTAATTTGACTTGATTCTTTGTAGCACTTTCAGTAGTGAAAATGCTGTGAAAAGCTTAAATATGAAGAAATACAGCTTTAGCACAGATGGAGTTTGAAAAGGACATTCAACCTTCTCTAATCATCTACTGAGATCAGTAAGTAAAGCAAAAGGAAGGACAACCTGAAAGATAATAATTTTCGTGCTGATAATCTGCAGTACTTTAATTTCACCCGGGCATTTACATGGCCTCTTTATTGAAGAGTCTGAGTGTTTCTTTTGCTTTAGCTGAAGGTCTGTTAGAAAGGAACAAAAAAGCAAACCCCTTTGCTTAACCACCTTTCAGGTGGTGCCAGACATCCTCGCAGAGAAGGAGAACAATGTGAAGTTGAGGAGGCTCAGCTACAGATTCGAAGGTTATTCCTATTCCTTTAGACAAACACAACAAAAGAAGGCAAGAGGAGAGAATGGGGAGGAGGAGAGAAACTCCTGGTTTGCTTCATTCGCCTGATGCACACATCTGCATGAGAGAGGCTGGTGGCACACAGGAATGCCACAGCCTCTGGCCCTGCCTTACCTCTCCGTTCTGGGAGGACATCTGGCCAATGGGCCCTCCTCTCCTCCCGCCCCTTCTCCTTCATGCTGGGCTGCGGCAGCTCAAGCTGGCTGAGCCTGTCGTGGTGATGATATCGTGCAGTTAAATTAATTCCAAAGCTGGTCAAGCTTGGAATCAATTAGACAGGAGACAAAAAAGGAAGCTGGGAAAGAGAGAAAACCAGACCAGGTGTGAAACAGCATGGAAGGAGACGGAATAGTAGGCATGGTCCTAAAGGTGGCTTAAGGTTCAGTTTAACACAGAGGGTCTGCAAGTGACAGGAGCATCACAACACCACGCAGGTCCCTTCTGTCTCCAAATATCCATACAGGGTTTCACTAGCCACCTCATAGCCATACAATCAAGATAGCATCCAGAGCTCAAGAGGAGGGTGTTCCTTTCCATTTCAAGGACAACACTTAGATGGAAATAAAGATTCCTTGGCTTAATATACAGCAACCATCTCACTTTACCTTCACCTCATTTCCTATGTCTTGACCTTGCTGTTGAACGTAACCCAGGCCCAGGAACAGGCAGTGCTGAGCAGGCATCATGCTCTCCGTTCACAACCTCAGCATCTGCTGCAAGTTTGGGCCAATAAATCACAAATGTTGGGAGGAAAGGATCACCTTCCTACCGCGTGTCCTGACAGCAGTTCCCACAGTGGGTGTCTGATCCTTGACTGAACCTCGAGGCACTGCCATATGCAAATAGTAGTAATCTCTGGTTTGTTGTTCCTCCAAAGTCGGATGCGTCTGCATGTGTCGGTCTGCTTGGAAGCTTAAATAAACCCAGTTGAGGTTTGTTTGCTTTTGCAAGCTTGATTCATCAGCCTGATTTCCAGAATGTGTAAAATACTTCCCAGTTGGTCAGGATGGCTTTTTGCTGTCTTCCTCCCAAGTTTGCCTTAAAGAAGACTTTTTAAAAAGGTATAGTTTTTAATCTTTTGATATCTTGGATGCCGACCTGCATACTGTAAAACAGCTGGCTTCTAACTCTGATATTTATAACATTTTCCATTTTCTCCAACATAATCATCTCAGAGACCCCATGAACTACATCAGAAAGAGTTAAATTACAGCTTTATATATAAAACCAGGTATAAGGGAAGGAACAAGGGCTTTAGTAAACCAGAGTATTTTATGAGCTTCTTTATGAAGCCACTCAGATGAACTTCAGTATAATAATCCCTAGCAAAGCCATCAGAATTGCAGCCTCTAAAAATTTTTAAACCTTGCTGGCAAGTTACCTTGGTTTATTTTGTACAGCTGCTGCATTGTACTGTTGTTACATTATTTTTATTTACATACAAGTGCTTTACAGATAACACTTAGAACAAGAAAAGAAAAAGTAAAAGGTCCCTGCACCAAGCAGTCTTTGAGTTATGAGGGCCTCCCTGGAAAAGTGTTCTTCACTTAAATCAGTGGGACCATATCCTTCCTAGAGTGCCAGATCTAGTCAAAAGCATTTGCAGAGCCACAACCTCTACTGTTACTTGAGACTTCCACTACTTCAGCTACAGTAGGGAAAATTACAATTAAGTTCTTGAATCTGTTTCTAAGTGCTGGTCCTGGCTTTTCCACGTATACTGTTAGTCCTTGAGTAGCTCACGAGCCAGTCTTCATCTACCATCAGTGGAGAAAGAGGGCTGGCCATCTTTTCTGGTTATTGGAGAGCAAACTTTAGTAACTGGCTTGGGATAGGGGTGTGATGTTTGGATGCTGGTATTAGCCTGGTACTTCTTGCAGACTGCCTTGAAGGTCTCCGTTTCTTCATTCATCTTATCCATGGTTAAGGGGAAGAGGTGGCTTATCATTATTTCAGATTTCAAGTTCTTCCAAAATACAAGGCTTGGGCTTCTGTATTTCTGTTAGAAGTTATTTGAACAGTTCAGAGGTCTCTTCCAACCTAAATTATTCTGTGGTTCTATGAGTCTAAATTTTTGAACAGTTCCTTAAAATTAAAATTAGGTGAGGAAAAGAATAACTTTCAACTAGTCACAGAGCTACTTTAAATCTCTTCTTTGAAAGTTTCCCTTTGGCTGCTGTTTGAATTGTGCAGTTTGCCCTCAAGGACCCATTTGCTCTCTCTTGGCAAATCAGGTTTTTAGAGAGATGAAAACAAATGCTGGGAATATTTTTTTCTTGGGTCTCCTGTCCAGAATACAAATCTAATAGATACTCTCTTCTGCTGTGCGTGCAAGCCCGTTAGACATCCTGTATGTTCCTATATGAGAAGCTTGTATGTTTGATGCTGAAGTCAGTAATATGTGGATATGTTGGGTGAATTAAGCCCCTCAGACCACATCTACACTAATAAACTAAGTACATATGAGATGAGTCCCTTGTACAGAGATTTAGCTGGCATAGAACAGCCTATATCCTTCTTGTTAAACTCATGTACTCATCAAGAGAGGGTGCCTGTGTGCAAATAATCTGTTGGGAATGGTCCCTGTCCTGTTGGGAGAATGTTATTTGGCCCAGACCAAAACCACATGAGTGGCAGAGACAAGTGAGTTCTAGTGCAGAGGAGTATTCCGTGGCAATATTGAAATTACTGGTACAGATGTATCCTCAGGGAGCCATGCTTACAAACTCCTATTCATGAATTCCAAGTAAATGCACAGTCTTCCTTCCTCTCAGAGCATGCATTTGTGGGTTGTTTCATTGGATTTAGTTTTTTTGCTCTTCTCCCATGCTCACTCTTAAAATGGTTTAATTTGTGTTCTATTGCAAATTCTGCTTATTACCCCTTACTTCATAGGGTCTCTATGATGCTTTCCATCAAATCTTCCTGATTCATTAGAACTAGGAATGACAGCCTGCTGTTCCTTCAGCCCACATATGGACGGCGTCAGATGGACAACATCCTCTGTGGTATCATCTGCCAGTAAAGAAGCTGAACCTCTAACTTCAAATCCTGGCTCTTTGCCCAAATTAAATAAATGAGTGTAGACTGACCGCCATCGTTTCTGTGGATTAACCGCTAGAGGGAGGCATGGCAGATGACGCTTAGTTTATTTTTATAGACTTTGTACTATACTCAATTTTATATACTTTGCACATCCAGTTTTCCTAGTCCTTCTCTTTTCCGTAAACTGAAGCCAGTTTTTATACAACCAGCACTTGTTACATCCGTATCGGGATATTGATTACGGGCTGTTCATCACCAATGCCATCTTATGGCTTTGTTTTTATGAGGCATCTAGTAAACTATCACTGTGCTTGCAAAATATATTGCATTTTCACATAGTATGAAATAGTGGATTTTGTAGTTCATTTTAGTAGCCAGAATTCTCCAAACATTCCTCCTCAGTAGTTTTAAGGGCAACAGAAGCAGGCAGTCAAACATTGCAATGGCATGTTATTTCATGTAAGGATATATTTTTTTTTCTGCTTTTGAAACCAAAAACCACTGCCAGCAGTGGGAATTGATCAAACTGTAACATTAGTGTGTGACGCCCTAATAGATTCTGTAACGCCGTTAGCTTGGCTTACAACATGGCAGCTAGACAGGCGTATTAGCCGCATCCTTTTACATGCAGACCTTGCTGTTAAATCGTGTTTGGCTAATCTTCCCTTAGGGGAAATTGGATTTCAGCCCCTCTCCCACCTCAAAACCCACTGTAAGATATAAAATTGGTTTTTAGAAGTCTCTTTTTTCTCTAAGGCACTTTAATTGGCATAAGGTAGTTGCTCCTATAGAGAGACTATTGATTAGCATTTTTATTTTGCTATACTTGAAAGTACACCACTTTCAAAAGCATTTCATGAAATACCAAGGCAATAAACCTAGCAATAAAAGGCCAGAATGGGTCCTGACTTGGCTTGTTTACTCCTACCTGTCTCATTTGTGGTTTGGGGCTTTTTTATTTTTAAAATTGGCAAAAAGTTGAGGCTGTTCTTCATTCTCCTTCTCACCATCCCTGTAGTGAAACTCAAGCCAGATATGAGAGTCGGTGTCAAGTACACAACAAGATTTGCCCTTGGGGCTGAGGGAACCAGAGTTCCAGGTAGTCTTGTCCAGTTCAGCTTGTTCTTCAGTGCCCACGTCAGGAAAAAAGCAGGCACAGACTGTGCTTAGTCTTCCCGTCCTTCCCCATCATTAGGGTTGCTGACAGTACTGCGGCACCAACCCTGAGGAAGTATGACAAAGTCATTAGAGAAAATAGATTTGGGTGGTTTTTCTACAAGAAAATAGGCATGCATCTTAACATCTCATTTGGTTTTTCCAGCATACTTCATTAGACATTTTTAAAAGTCTTTGATGCATTATTTTATCTTTGAAAAGATGTTAAAATGCCTCTTTTAGGCCTCAACACCTATTTTCAGCATGAGTACATTGGTGACCATTCTCAGGGCTTTGTTCCTTCAGGCTTTCTTTGTTCCCAGAAATTAAATAAGTTACAATTTTAAATGTGACAGTCCCTGAAGTTAAGTCTGTCTCATGTCTGTGTCAGACTCCGTTTTCTCTTAGTTAATGGGTTACTGACAGCCTGAAGTCAGGAAGTTGTATGTGTTGTAGCTACAGAGCAGCTCCCTAATGCCACGTTTCTTCAATTTATCTTTTATCTTCTACTGCTGATCTTATCCTAAAAGCAAAAATAACATTTGGCCTCTTTTTGTTTGCCAGCACCAGTGAAAATAAATTTTAAGTATGTAGATGGCAACACTATGTGTTTGGAAACTTGTATATTCAATAAAGTAGATACTCGAGTTGCCAGGGCTAGAGTACATGAGTACTCAAGAGCAAAAATGTTGAGTGAAAACAACTCGGTGATCCCAGTCCAATCTTGTTACATTACTTATCATCAAAACCCAGGGCTTGGAGGCAGAATAATTTTGACCTAAGGCGAAGCATTCGTGTATTTACTCTGTGCATTCTTTTATAGAAACCATTGTGGGGATACATTGCTTTGCCTGGATCTTGTGTTTAATGGTACTTTGCATCCATCTATGCCACTGAGACAGATTTAATTTTAGAATGTTTCAGAAGCGCCTTTTCACCAATCAGACATTAGCTGTACAAAATCACCATGAACTGCTTTGCTTTCTCAGCATGGCTCAGCTTTATCCTCAGTCAATAGACATCTTATCAATCCTTGTTCAAAGACATTCTCTTGCTTCCCCTGGGCTAGTGCTGGTGATAGATAAAAAGTCTGCAAGCTTGGGTTGTGATTTGTTAGTCCCAAGTTATTTGAGGCAAATGGATAATAAACAAATTTTGAAAGTCCACCCAGTTCATTAAAACTTGAAGCAGTCATTTGAAAGTGTGGTGCAGTTTCAGAGGGCTCTCAGATTCACAGCATGGCCCATGATGATGCATGTACAAACCAAAATGTAATATAAAGAACATCTCTTTCATCTGCACAAAGAGGTTTTATCATACAGCCTTAAAGACCTTTAGATCTTTCTACATCTGAAAGGAAGATCCGGCATCTCTTGGAATTTCTCAGTATAGATTCAGAACCCCTTTAGTGACTATTCCTTTGAATCTCTGGGTTAACTCTCATTTTTGTTTTGTATAAAGTTTCTTTTTTTATTACCTTTATACTTACAAGGGTCATTAGAGGATTATCCCTAAACTTCAGATTATTAGCAGTTTCTGACAGCTCCTGCTATTTCCCTTCCTGTGGTTAACTTGACTTTTCACTTGAACCAAAAAATAATTCTTATCATTGCTTTATCTTAATTCTAAAAATTTCCCTGAAGAACATCTTCAGTTTTCTTTGGTGTCAGTGTGATAGTCTTCCACCTCATATCAGACAAATGAAAGGTTTCATAAGAACAATTTTTCCTTGTTAGTATTAAGAACATTCTACAGCTATGGATCAAGACTACCCTTTTAGAAGCAAATTCATTGGTACATGGGGACAAACTTCTTAGCAGGGCCTGTTGCAGTAGGACAAGGAATAATGGCTTTAAATTAAAAGAGGGAAGATTTAGACTAGATATAAGAAAGAAATTTTTTACAATGAGGGTGATGAAACACTGGCCCAGGCTGCCCAGAGAGGTGGTAAATGCTTCATCCCTGGAAACGTTCAGGGTCAGGTTGGACAGGGCTGTGAGCAACCTGATCTAGTTGAAGAGTCCCTGCCCATTGAAGTGGGGTTGCACTAGATCTTTAAAGGTCCCTTCCTACCCAAACCATTCTACGACTCTGTTCTATGATTCTACTTCTGTAGCAATTACATATTATTAGAAAATAACTTTTGAGGTTTTTTACAGATTTTTCTGTGGGTACATGGAAAAAACATAAGCAAAGCTTCTTTAATGAACATAAAATATAAAATGTTCTGCAATCTAAATATACTCTGTGAATAACTAATTGTAATCTGTGCGTATGGCCAGACAGCTTGCTTTCCCCATCCACTAAGCTTTCAAGACATCCATTAGTCTAAAATAAACAGCCATTTCCAAGTGGGAAAATTACAAAGAACTTCTGAGAAGGCTGGGCCATCTGAGGATGCTCCGGTATGAGAAGGGAAACCAAAAAGCATTTAAAACACAAAGAGGTTAACTCTCATGGGCCGATGTGGAAAGGACTTAAGAGAAAATGAATGTATTTCAGCAGTGGTATTAGCATTTGTTATAGTAATGCAGTGACTGGAAAAGTAGCAGTAAATGGTGAAATGTGATACATCTGCCATCCGTTTTAGCCCATCAGATTTTTAGAAATCCAAATGTACTGTCATGGAGAGACTGTTCTGCTGCTGCCTTAGTTTGCCTCATTACTACGGATTAAAAGCTTCCATAGGCAGATTTCTGAAACGTTACTGGCCCTGGGTGTCTGTTGTAGGGCCTGGGATAAGAAAATTCCCCCAACCTGATGAAGGTTCCTGAAGCACAGTAGCAGAGGGAGTGCCAGCCCATTTCGTGAATTAATTTGGAGGGTTCTGACGGTGGATTCCTTCTCTTTCTTCCTCTCCTCCTCCTCCTCCATACCATCATGCTTACTTTGGTAGAACCCATCATGCCACCTCCTATAAAGAGATTTGG
This sequence comes from Limnodromus scolopaceus, assembly GCA_028565335.1. Lineage (NCBI taxonomy): Eukaryota > Metazoa > Chordata > Aves > Charadriiformes > Scolopacidae > Limnodromus > Limnodromus scolopaceus. Next base: position 112,663,249 of record JAOXNO010000024.1, read on the forward strand.
AAGAAATAGCTCTCAGATTACAGTTTCCATGTCATTCTTCATCAAAGGTTGCAATAAAAGTCACCAGAAATAGAATATTGGGGGTAGGTTTCTGGAGATCCCCAGTCTGTCAGAATACCAGAGGCTCAGGAATGCCAGTGGGATATAAGCAGATTACAAAGAACTCATAGGAACTCATCACATGACACTGGATATTCATTGGAGTGAATAAATACACTGTCTGTCTGCCAAATTATTTACGGTTATTGAAACAAAGGGTGTAGTTTAATGGACAAATTAAGATATAAGGTTTAGAACTATTAAAGTCCTACCTAATTGTGCAGGTGATATTATTTATAACTATGAGGGGTGAAGAGAAAAACTACACACATACACACAACACTGTTTTATTTTTGTTTAGCTGAAGGAAACAAGGCGTAAACGGGTATGAGTCTCAGAAACAGATGTGCACAAAAATGTTTGCAGGGTTTAGAGCAATTATGTATGTAAACTTGATAGTAAAGCATGTGACAGATGACTAAAGAGCTTAAGGGTCGCTTGCATGTGCAAAATTATCCACTGATTCCTTGGACCCAGTTTTCACACTATGATGTGACCAGATTAACTCCCACCCCCGTGGAACTGAGAGCCGTAGAGGATACTGTAAGGTTTTTCTTCCATCTCTTTAAACAAACATTCTTCTTCATCAACCTGTGTTACACATAAACATTTAAAGGGGAGTAAAAATAGCTAATTTGAAACAGTGCTCTGAGCTGCCTGCCTTGCCATGGTCTCTTGGACAGCAGTTAGGTCTGATTTTTAGAAAAAAGTGGAAGAAATTCTGTGGGAGGCACTTGTAGGACCTCTCCTAAGCTTATAGAGCTCGTTGTTTTCATTTGAAATCTCCTTCTATTAATATTTCATAATTTCAAAGTAGAAAGAAATCCATACGGCAGAAGGATGAGAATAACAGGATTTTCTCTTTGTTTACCTTTTAGGCCAGGTAGCTGGAAAGGTAAATAGGGTTTCTCTGGGAGTAGGGAGGATTTGGCTGATTTTTTTTACAAAGGTTTTCTGTGTTATTGTCACTTCAGCATGTTCACTTTCATTCAAAATCAGTTCAGCATGTATTGATTTCCAGGACTTCTATAAGGGTCTGAAGCTTATATGATCACAGTATTTTGGTATCAGTGGGTCTTGCTATTGTTCCACTATTTTTAAAATTTGATTAGCCCACATAACCCAAATTTCACAAAGGGTTCCTGTTCTCAAAGACTGTAATTTTTATCCCAATTTCATTAAATACCTAATGAATAGAGAAGAGAGGCTTCTACGTTATCTCCACTGGAGAAATGTGGAACATCTCAAGAGCATTAGGAAGGCCTCACTTTTTCTATCGGAGCTCAGTTTTCCTGAAAACCAAAAAATGCAACCATGAATCTCCCTCCCAGGGAAGCCATCCTTGCGGAATTTTCTTGGATGAATGTCCGGTGGCCAAATGTTGCTCCCCCCTGCATTATGCTGATATATTTGAGTGAGACATTTGGCTTGTTGACTAATAAGCACAAAATACAATTAATTGTGAGGGTTCAGAGAAATCTCAGCTGAGGAAGCTGCTTAGAGCAATGCAGCTACTTAAAGTTAAGAATCTGCAGAGGAAATATCTTCCCGTTGTATGGGCCGTCAGATTCTTAGGTGGCAAATGGTTTGACAGGGCTGACACTGTGCATGGCCCCAACATGCTCACTGGCTGGAACAGGTCCCTTCCCACTCATTCCCCCACCCTTTAGACAAGGAGGCCAAGGCACAGAGTTGTGGTGACTCGCTAAGGTTCACAGAGCGTATCTGTCACACAGCTTTGAATCACAGCACTAGCTCTCAGCAATCTGCTCCTCTTTTCTGATACGAGAGTAGCACACACTAACGCACATACTCATTTATGCCTCAGTCCCTAATGTTGATCTACCAATAGGGTTTCAATTTCTCTTCCCATTATTCCCACACATGCTCCTTTTTTTTTCCCCATATAGGAAGAGGTCATGCACCATCTCAGTCCTGCATCAAATCTGGAGTAGCTCTGCATGTGTTCAGCTCAACGTGTAGGAGTTCTGCAGGAGATACATGTTTGTGGAGGATTAGGGTCTTGGAGTAGGTGGCACTTCATGCTTTCACTGGCTGAACGATTCAAGCTGCCTTTGCAAATTACCCATCAATTACCTATACTGCATTTTCTGGAGGTTGCATTAGTTTGAGTTGAATGTGGAATAGGTTCTTGCTATCCTCACTCTGAAATTATTTTCTCTGAGGTTTGATACCACAGTTTCTGCTGGCCTGTGATGTTGGTATATTATGTTGTTATCATGTGCTTATATTCTTATCCTAAAAACACAATAAATAAAATATCTTTTGTGTAGAGAATGAGGACCAGTCGGGCAGGCCTGCCTGCTAAATTACTTTCCATTCCTGTGGTGGATTCTCTGTGATTGGATTAAAAGAGATTGTCAGTGTAGGCTCATCCTGCAACTCCCTACCCTGTCCCCTGGCAAGGTATAAATAAAGGCTTGGCAGGTTCTAGTTCAGCGTCTTGTTTAACCTCTGCAAGTACCAATATTTACTCAGAAATTTAAAACTATGCATTCAGCCTTCCCTTACTGGAGGGCAACAGGAGTACAAAGTGGCCAGTCATGTCCATGGCATGTCTGCTGTCCCCGTGGGCTTCCCCTTGCGTTATCTCTCGGCTGTCTCCTTTTGTTTAACATAAGAACTGAATTATGAACTGCTCAGGAATTCCAGACCCATTATTTCAGTCTGCTTTGCGGAGGGCTCTCTGTTGAGTATTCAGTGATCGCCTTTCTCTTCCCCCCTGGAATGGAGCTAGAAATGAGACATTTGCCGTTCTGTATTTCCCATCAGTTGAGTATCATGATAGCCAGACTCGCAAATCTACAGAGTTATTTGTGCTTTCATTATGCAAACCCTTTTCTCTGGTTTCTCTAGCTTTTGCTGTTGCTGTTGTTGAGTGTGCAATGGATTTAATCATGTGTATGGGTAAAACAACGTAGAAGAAAAAGCTTGGAAATTCTGCATATTAAAAACAATTCACTTACTAAATTTAAAATAATAATAGTATTGCACTGTATTTCCCCCACATTTTCTCATTACAGAGAAGGGATTAAAATCCTTACAAGGGCATGTGGATGGGGTTGTTTTCTAAAAAGTGTGGTTTTACTCAAAGAAAACAAAAATCTTTACGTCTGAAATGGTTGCTATCAGGGAGCCTGGAATGAACATAGGCAACTTGAGAAAGCCACTGAGTATACAGCAGTCAAAAAGAGATTATAGTACCTCTGCATGGTCTAGATATTGAAGCAGACCTCTCTGCCCATTCTTTTATTCCCTGAATCCCTAGAGCCTTCCTCCCGCTTTCACCATGAGACTTCTGCAATGTCTTTGAGCTGCTACAGCTTCCTACCAGCCTTGGTCTGTCTCGCTGCTGCCCACCAGCCCTGGCACTGCGATCCACTCTGCTTTTATTTTCTTTTACCCTGACCATTGTCTGTCCCCACAGGGGCTTAGGCATTAGCATGCCAGTACACCCCAGTTGGGCTCTGGGCTGGAATTAGCAGTTCCAAGCTGGGCTTGAAGAGCAGAGATCGCAAGGGGCAGCTGGCACCATAGGGTATCAAACATAAGACAGGTAATAGGAAAGAACAGAAAACTTGGTACATCTAAAATCCCACCTCTCTTGAAGACCTGGGTTCCTTTCAGATACTTGGATTTACACCCTCAAACTCCATCATTTAGACCTTTAATTCATGTATGACCAAGTAGAGAGGGGATGGCAAGGAAGAACAGCCTGTTGGGTGGAGATCTTGCCTGACAAATACAAAACCCAGACTCTGTTCCATCCTCTATGCTAGGGACTTGGACTCATGTCTCCCACCTCTTAAGGAGCAGGCAGCCTCAATAGCCTTGGTGTGGACACTGTTGAAGGTAGACTGTTCTGCATGGCTGTCATGGAGCTCGATCATGCAGGGAAGTCCATTGCAGCCCATCTGTGGGAGTGGGAGAGGGCCTAAATTTTGATGCCTTCTTTGGGGCTGTTGGACAGTAAATACCTGTTTTGTAGAAAACAGATAAGGAAGCTGTACCCCAGGACATCCCTCATGGGAGAAGGGAACGGGAAAGTTGCACAGCCCACAGCGAAGGAGAAAAGCACAGGGCTTGGTGTAACTGCAGATCCCAAGGGGTCTTCTGGAGCCGTGAGTCAAGAAGGCAGGAAATTCAGAGGTGTGGGCAGTGTATGGTTGTGGGGAAGAAGCAGCCGCTGGGCCTTTCCACTGGCCATCCAAGGACCTAACAGTGTAGGTCTAGGCATCCTAATTTTGCTGGCTACCATTAATGGTTGCGACTGTGGTGCCATTTCAGTTTTTAACCTCGCTAATGATCCGCCCCCGTGGTGCACGCTACGCTGTGTGCTGGATGTGCAGCTAGTTAGGTCCCCTTGTCATAAAACAGACTGGCAGGACGGTCTGTGAGGGGTCTGGAAATCACTCTTCTGCTCTTTTATCTCAACTTCTTGGTGATATTCTCAGTATGTGTTCAAGAAAAATTTGATGGAAAGGCTAAGGCTATCATTCCTTGAAGATGAAACAGGCTCCTAGGTGACTGGCTGAGATCCTGTAGGACTGACAAATTTGAGGCTGCCAAGATTTACTTTAATTATATATATTGTATAATTAATGTAACGTGAGATATGTGTATATAATTAATAATGTTAGGGTGTCTGGAGGTTTGTATAAGTTAATAAATAACCCAAATTAATAAATAAAACAAACACATGGGGCTACTCATAAAGAGAACTGCAAAGCAACACAAGGAGGGGGCTGCAGCTTTTTGCACATGCTGTTGGAAGAATCAGATTTTATGAGTTCCCTGAAAAATGCCCTGGCTTTTCCTTTGGTTTTAAGGGTGAGTTAAGACATTTAAAGGGATCTATGATGCCCTACGTGATTTGTGTTCCGCGGGTCTGAAGGACACCTTTCTTTTATGAGTGGGCATAACAGCTGAAATTAAGGGAAACATTTCTGGTGAAGATTTCGGAGGTGGAAAACTGGCACACTGGAGGTTGCCTCAACCATTGCCTTCTGGAATATATCAGCTGAAAATGAGATCAAAATGCCACGTCTCTGTGTGATGGGGTTGTACTTGGGCTGATTTCAGGTCCTAGCTGTTAAAATGGGCCTGGTACAAAGCTTGTTGAACAATCACACAGCAATCAGAGAACAGCTATAAATCATTTTGTGAAATACAGCTTGATCTGCATATTTTCTGCTAAATAGTCTTTTATAGTTTAAACTTTTTTTTAAGGTTTACAATCTGCTAGTGATATATAATATACAATCTAGATCTATAAATGAGGAAATCCGCAGTATCATTGCCTTTATTCCACAGAGTATCTGTCTTGCCCTGGCTACTTTCATGCTCTGTTTCTAGATCAAGTGCAAAAAATACCTGTCCAGCTTTCTTGCTGGAAAACTTGGGATTTTATTGTTGCTACTGAAGAAACTGTCCTGCTCAGACTGTCGGAGAAAAGCTAAAGTTTTGCAGGTGTTGCTAGTCTCTTATGAATGTCTGTGTGTTCTCCCACATTAAGGCTGGATTACAGGAGAATCGAAGGGAATTTTCGGTGTCATCAATAGCTGGTCATAAGCAGCTCTGCAATATTAAGATTCAGAAAGGATGGCTTCTTCACAGCAGTGAGCGGAGGTCCTCCAGGTAGACCTTCTTGCCTAAAGAAAAGCGGAAGAATCACCTTCAGTGCCCCTAAACCAAAAAGATGACAGGGGAAAGTAAGCAAAAATACATTTAAAACCAAGGGGAGAGATTTTCATGGGAGGTGAGGTGTGGAAGGAGACCACAAGGTTGCAGGAGACCTTTGTTAAATGAAGCAAGAGGAGAAAAAAACAGATATATCCTCTTAAATCTGCAGTGAGTCACCACAGGTCATGTTTTATGAGGGTTTTATTCCATGTTTCGTGTGTACCTTGGAGAATAAAACCATGTGCATCTGATTAGATTACTTAGTACTGGGAGTGTAAGGTAAGAGCATAAATTGAATGCAATAATTTTTAAAGGAAATTATATTCCTGCTGCTTTCTGTCTGTCTGCTGTCTTCTATCTTTTTCTTTTTATTGTCTCTTTTATCTTGGTTCTAAGATGGCTTTCACACCGTATCTGCCTTGCAATCCCCCAGTTTGTATGAAGGCAATTCACAGCTCGGTGCATTGCCTGTCTTCTCTGATTGTTTACAACTGGTTTATTAACCAGGCTTTGTCTTGGACTATCTTCGCTTCATCAGGAGGGAGGGGGAGAGCACAGTTGTTCATTTTGCATTAAGCATGTGTGCTGATGTGGAAATATCCAACCATACCCCTCAGCGGAGATATCTGTGTTAAAATGAAACCAACTTTTATAGGAAAAAAAATTAATTTATTACCAATGCAAGGTTATTACTTGGACCATATAATCCAGTGTAAGTATGTGATATTGCCTCCACCTAAGAGTCCTGTATTCCTGATTAAAAAGTGCCAGAGGGGAGTATATGCCTTGCAACCACTTATCTGCCCCGTTTTCAATTTCACCTGCTACAATATTCCATTTGAACTCTTTCTTAGAATTTTCCAGCTGAAGTGAAATATTTGACTTTCGCATTGGGCTGCAATTTTGGGGTGAGAGGGCAGGAGCTTGAGAAATTTCTTCCTTTTCCATGCTGCCTTCCTGTTCCTTCCCCTAGAAATATGTTGCCGTAAGTGCCTTTGGCAAAATAGTGATTAGCTATAATGAAGATCTGTCTGAGAGAGATTACTGCCTTTATGAGGTGGCATTTTTCAATGTGACTGTGCCTGTACCTTCCAGGCAGTTTGCTTTCTCTGTCCACAACTATATGTATTTATTTTGTTCTATAGTTTTAAATATCTAGGCTAGGCCAGTCTGATTTATTCATATTGTTTAAGTGGTCACAACATGTAATGTGTTGAACCACACATTCTAACATTATATATTATCATCTTTGCCCTCTAGAATAATGAACCCATGTGTAGCTATTCACTTGCTCCCCAGATTCCCAAGAAGAGAGTTACGCTTTGCAGGAAGATTGAAAAAGTATGTTGAGAGACGTATCTAGTCTAATGATTTTCGGATCTCCCCTGGGCTCCAGACCTGTTTCCTGGGGTAAGATTCATCTCACCTTACTTCAGGCAATCTACAGGGTAGATGTTGCCGTTTGAGGTAGTTGTCAAGGGCGCTTTTTCCAGTCAGTGGAGATCTAGACAAGAGTGTTAAGGGAGTCTGGGGCTATTAGTCGGATTCTCAAAATGTGAATTGTGTGTGTGACTCCGTTGGCTCCGTTGCCTACATCTCCACTGTCTGTTGAGAGAGCTATGAATGACTGGCCCAGCTAGAGGCATTTACAGCAAGTCAGAGGGATCCCAGCCTTTACGTCCTACTAAAATCTCAGTCTGTAACTCTGCAAATGTCTTACCATGGGCTCAAGGTCCTCTTACTCAAAACCAATGACATACTACCTCCTTTACTCAGTTGCTGTGAGCAGCAGCATCATCTCACCTGCCCTCTCCAGGTTTCATGTTCAACATAAGTGTCTCCTTCCTCACAGCCAGGGTGAATGCACAAATCTTGCAGATTTTTTGCCTTTCCATGATACAGGCTTTCCAGGTCATTCTCATAGCCTAAGCTCTTTTCCGGTATTTCTTCATCTCATATCTCAGCCACTAGAACTTCATTTCTTTTTGCTTTGACGTGACGAGGCCTGTTCCTTTCAGAACTTTCAAGGAAGCTACTGGTGAGGCACTGGAACAGTTTTCCCAGTGAAGTTGTGGATGCCCCATCCCTGGAAGTGTTCATTGCTAGGTTGGATGGGACTTTGAGCAACCTGGTCTAGAGGAAGGTATCTCTGCCCATGGCAGGGGGTTTTGAACTAGATGATCTTTAAGGTCCCTTCCAACTCTAAGCATTTTGTGATTCTATGATTCTATGAAAGATTAGGTTGTCGAACTTTATGAATCTCTCTATTGCCTTCATTTATTCTGCTTCATCAAATATGTTACCTGCATTCACATTAAAGGTCCTTAAAAGTCTATGCCTTTCCTGTCTACCAATTTTTAGTCGCTACTGTTAATACTGAGGAAGCTGCTTTGCTCAGACATCATACTTGAGGCATCATACCTGCTTAGGAGAGCATCTCTTTCCTTTTCAGCCCAGCACTTTCTTTTCCCATGCGGCTCCTTACACTGGGAATTATGCCTATAAGCATCTCCAAGAGCACCATATAGCTCTCCTTCCAGTCCCTCTGGAAGACTCTCCTCCTCCACGTTTAGCAGGGGCTCACAGGTAGCTTTAGGAGATTTGTACTTAGACACAAGCTGCATCACCGTTAGGATACCTCCATGTCCATGACTAATGCACACATTGGTATCTTTGAGCTGCCTGTCCCCTTGGAAGAGTAACCTCATCATGAGTTCTCCCCTTGAGCCCTGCAGCACTTTGGCCGTATGTAGTGGTCTTCTTCTGTGCTTCCATTCTGACTGAGGCCCTATAGGAACCTATTCCAAGTTTGGTGTTCACATTTCCTGTTGCTTGAACAAACTTTATTCTGACTTCATTGCCTTTCCCCTTCTCAGTGCTCACCCATTCATTTTCTGAAGCTGCGCTTCTCCCCCCAGACACACACTCACACCCACACATGCTGCAAAAATGGGAAATAATTTACTTTTTCTTTTAAAACATGGGTACACTCAGGATTGACCACTTTTTCACCTTTTGAGAGTATCGCTTTGTTAACATCATTTTCAATAGAAGTCTTTATCTGTGCTTTTACAGGTCTAGCGTTTTTAACCTTCTGCAGTATGTTCTTGGACTTTATGATTTTAAGCAGATCCATTATTATCTAAATACTGGGGAAGCAGGCAGGGGAGGGAAGAGAGGATGACAAGTGACTCCTTAAAGTGCTGTTCTCGGTAGCTTTTTACAATATACATTAGGAACAGCAGGGAGAACAGCTTTCATGGTAGATCTGAGCCTGTTAAAAAAGAAGTTACGGTGCATAGTCTCCAAAAAAAGAGGGGGCTGGTTCATATCTGTCACCGTCGGTCTTGGCATTTCATGTTTGCATACGGCGATCCTGTTGTGCATAGTCTAGACAGAGTGGTGTCAGGTTTGCCCCCGCTGCTTTACTGTCGTGCTGGCTATAGTTTGCTCATGAACAAAATCTCTTTAGGTGTTTTGGGATGCACAAGGCTTAAGATCTTAAAATGCCGCTCTCTAGAGTGTATGCTCCTATTAATGGGCTCATAAAGATCCCCTTATTTATTATTGTTTAATTATATCCAACCTGTTGCTGCAAAATAGCTGTGCATAATTGCTATTTACTTCTGTGCTGGCTTGCGTGTACGTGTATTTAAAAGATACATTTTGGGTTTAGTGAATTCAGTGTTACCGGTTGTTCAAAGTGAGTTTATTTTCCGTTGTCTTTTCTCTAAATGTTCTTTTGATATTTAGAGTGTTAGTGATGATATTATTACATTGCTGTTAGCTATTGAATGAATGATTGCTGTTGTATTCTGAATGTGCTGATGCTGAAAATCTGTGATATAAATAAACTTCCTCTGGTAACATCATTATAATAGCACAAGCAGCAGAAATTTATGGAAAGAACAGATTAAATGCTTAGACTAAAATTCTTCAGTGTGCAACTCCGCTTAAACTGCTGTGTCTGAATTTTGGGTTGCTGAATCAGGTGGAAAAAATCAAACTGACACATCGCTTGTCTGTGCATTTTTACTGTGATATATTATGTTACTAAAAGAAAAAGCTCAAAAGCTACCATTGATAATCCTGGCTAAAACTTGTAACATAAATTATTAAGATCTGTAGTTTCTTTTCAAAGTGGCCTGGGACTTAATGCATATATCACAGCAAGGAAATTTAACATCAATACGTACTTATGCATTATAACATGAGACATTTTTATGTATGTAATAAAGCATTCGCTATGTAACTGTTTATCTAAGCAACAGATAGGAAGGTTGAGAAATTCACACAGTTAATCATATTTATTTAGCTAATTAACAACTAATAGCATTAATCATAAAATGCATGAACATTTGAAAAGTAATTTATATTGAATGTGAAAACTATTCTCAAACTTGCTTTCTAAAGTATATTTTGTTTATTTATATTCATAAAATCTCCCAAGATACCCAGTCTCAGTATTTCACGTACTTATCCCATAAATTGAAAATGCAGGCTACAAAGCACCATATCAAGAATTTACCAGAGATACGTACACCTCCACTAACCATCTCCAATTATCCCATGTAATCACTTCTAGACTAGGGAAATGAGACTCCCAAAGTCAGTGTTTCTTATCTCCGGGTTGCTGTAGTCACCTACACTTTGTGCGGAGCTTCAGGATTTCCCAGAAATGGGTTGAAAGGTAATATTATAATTATGCAATAAGATTAGTGCACTGGTCCCCAACCTTTGCTGTCCCTTGGCAGCAATACCCAGCAAGTAATGTTGTACAGTGGGATCGTAATTTGTTCTCCCTGTCAGCCTTAAGTATTAACTCCTTAATTCCCTGTAGCTGGGAGCAACACTGTCCATTAACAACCTGTTGGGAATTAGTTAAAAAGCTGAAGACATCACCAACGTCTGGGTTTTTGGTTCAGTACGTTTGTTCTCTTCCTTTTGATAACTTTTTTATTACAAGTTTAATAGTGCCCAGTGAGACTCACTAATAAATGAATGAGTGTTCATTTCCTGCACAGGTTTTGTCAAATTTACCCTATTATCTCCCAGGTTCAGACTAAGAGTAATAGAGTGACAAGGCTCGCCTTTGAAAATTGAGGAGAGGGAGATGAGTCTCTCTCGGGGAAGAGCAATAAGACATGAATAAAGGCAAAATTCAAGTACAAAATTGAAAAATAAAATAAAATGACATTTTACCTGTATTTTTCAAATGTTTATTTGTAACTACGTTTAAATTAATCGAAGTGAATGACTGAATTTAGCAGGTATGTGAAAGCTGAAATATGTAATCACTCACAGAAAGCGTTACAGCAACACATTAGCAATGCTGTGGAGATGGCTGTGTGGGAGGCATTTTCATACCAAATCCCTTTTTTTTTTTTCCAGTTATTTATAATTGTTTCAGGAAAAAAATACATCCCTTTAGGGCTTTGGACTGGAAGAGCGGGCACTTGCTTTCTTTATGGTGGTGCATTTTCAAATTGGCCGTGTTCTCCATGGCCATTTTAGAGTTATCATACTGTGGTACAACTGGTTTACACCAGCTGAATTTTTGTCCAAATGTGGTTTGTCTGGTTTGGGGATCGTTTTCGATGAGCTGAGTGTCAGTTTATTGCAGAAAGGAAAGCTTTCAGTCTGTAACTCCAAACTAACTTGGCCCTTAATCCTGCAGTGATTTATGCACATATTTAATGTGCCCTGAAGAGCAGCCAATGGGCCTGGAGTCTGTGCTTTACGGTACTGCCTTCCTTTGGAAATGGGAGAGAGATCTACTGATGGGAAGCTTTAGCAAAGAGTAGCCACAATTAACAGTAACTTCAAATGCTCACTTAAAGTGGGCTGCAAAGCATGCAATTAAACACATGTTTGAGTCTCACCAAAGTGAGAGACTGTTTCCAAATATTCAGAAATTACCTGGTCTTAAACCTCATATAGATGCTGTTAGAGCTGAAGAAATTCAATGTAAAAATAATGAAGCTGTATATTTGTATGCATGTGTACAATTTGGTATTGGATCATTTCAACATTGCACTCAAATTCTGAACATAAGTTACATTTCTCTTTTACACACAGCGAACGAAACTGCAGTTCACCCGTATTATGATCTAAGCGTATACTAATATATTGCGATCTCTTACTCCAAATGGTCATTTTACCTTGCAAGTATTTGTGCACTTAAAATTATGCATAAGATCATATAGATCAGGCCTATAAAATTATAAATTGTTGTAGTCCCATTGGATTATAAGAATTATAAGATTATTCTAAAAGTATATATGCTTTTGTAAACTAATCTGGGTACCTAATTTAATAGATAATGGCATCCTTTTCTGGATTTTTGTGGTGAGGGAGTGGGAGGAGAAAGGAAAGGTTTTCATCTCTCCTATACAATACTGTAAAGAGATTTTAAAGGAGGAATTTTAAATTATATAGAAAGGTTATAATTTTCTCTGAAGTCATATGGAACTCAGCACAAAGTGCTGATGACTTATTTTCATGTAAATTCTTCATCTTGATGTAATTCATATGGCATCAGCACTGATAAGTAATCAGACCTTTCTGATAAAATCTAAGGCACGGAATAATAAATGAATGCCATGCAGTTAACTCTTAACTGCAAGGCCATAATATAGTGTTGGTTTCAACTGTGTAATCCATAAAATATACAAAAAAGCCATGTAAACCAGAGTGACCACAGTAAATGTGAGCCTGACAGTAGGTCCTGGTAGGGTACGAGGCGGTTTTGCCCTGTGCGGGTTGCTGTGGGACACGATCCGCTGTCACCATCCGAGGCTGGCTTTCAGCTCACTAAGCTGCTGCGTGGCACACTGACCTCGGTGTGTTTTAATATCTCATTAAAGTCATGCATAGAAGTAGGCTTATGGACACCCTCCTCACTCAGAGTGAAGGATTCTTTGTTCAGATCCCAAATGAATTTTGTTTGTGTGTGTATCAGTGTTTTCTGCCAGCCAGGGACAAAGACATATTAATACTTATTCAGTCTTTTGTAATATCCTTTGCAATCTTCAAATTAAGGTGCCATGTAAGTATATTGTAGTGTTGTCGGTTGTTCTTGTTATTAATCCTGAAATAATAAAATGTGTATTAGATAGAATCAGGGCAGCTCAACGGTATATTGCAGGCTATAAGCTTTCATTAACAGCTACAAGAAATTTTTTGTTAACTCAGTGTGTGTAGAGACAGGGAGGGAGAGGAGCTGGAGGGATTGTGATTTGGGCTTGATAAAGAGAGGCTAAAACAGGGGTAGGATTTGGATTCTGGTCAGACCTGGCTGCTCTTTAGCTTTGTCCATCAGTTGTCTTCTGGCAATACATTGTGCTGCATACTCAAAGGTAATGACGGTCCTTTATAATGGTCTTTTAAACATGTGTTGCCTGGGCCAGGTAGGTTAATGTGCAAGAGCTTTTTATTTTTACTGTTTTTTTGCATTGCTCTCAGCAAAAAGGTGAATGCAGAGTGCTACAGAATGAAGCAGCTTTGGTGGGTTTTTTCACTATGATTAAGGAATAGTTCATCCATAACCGGAGCAGATCTCAGTCACCAGGAGGCTGCATTGACAAAAAGGGCTATTTAAGCATCTGGCCAGGAGAGGATCAGGAAAGAAAGCCCATTGTTATTGCTGCAATCTCACCACTGAGGAGAAGCAGCCAGGAGAGAACTGCCAGCTCCTACCTCCATACAACTGTTCCTTCCTTTCTCCATTTTTCTAAATATTTTTGGTGCCCCTTTAATTATGATCAGTTCTTTGTTCTGACAGGTGTGGTGGGTCCTGCCATCTCGGCACTCCGCTGGCTGTGAGTGGCGGAGGAGCGCTACAGAAACAAGAGCGAGATGATAATCTCAGGAGGTCCTTTCCCCTCACATGGATGTCACACACGCTTGGAAGGACAGACGTGTGTTTTTTTTCCCAAAGGAGTGGCATGTGAAAACTCATTTCACGTGTTGGTATGCAGTGCCTGGCGCTTTCATGTTCCTCAAAGACAGCTGATGCTGCTGAAGCATCATGACAACTTGGCTGTCTTTGGGATCAGAAGGTTCGGCATCTCTTGGGCCTGCTGCATCTGCTGGTTCATTTGGCAAGAGAAGCACTGGTTCATAGTAATGCCTTCCACCTCCCAAGTTAAGCAGAAGAATATATTAATTGTAGTTACGTGTTGTCATCTGTACACTTGGGAAACAATTAGGGAAAACCTTCCTAATTTTCTGTGCAAGCTGAGCCTCGGGTGTTCTGTAATAAACTAGCAAACTGTGACTTTGGCGTTTGGATGTATTTGAACCTTGCATGACTGTTGAGCTAAAAATGAAGCAATTCTTTCATTCCTTAATCTTGGTCTTAACGCTTTACTTTCACAATTTTCTGAATTTCAGGTTTCTGAAGTTTCCCAAAGTAGCATTGTTATGTGGCTTTATAGAGTCTTTTGTGGGGGATTATATATGTCTGAGAAAAGGAATCAACTTATTCTCCTACATGAATAGTGCTGCATTTCTTTAGCAACATTTCTCCTTGATCTACACGTTTCTTTTTTTCTCACCAGATTACAAAGAGAAATTGAGTCAAAAAAGCCCTGGCCAGTGCTAGAGAAGGAAACAGCATGTTGTTAGAGATAGAAGGTGGAAGTTCTGTATCTTCTTGGGCCAGTTCCCTTTGCTTTGGAGCAAGGGGGGCCAGAGGGGTTGTGCCGGCAGCCGGCACGGTGCAGAGCAGCACTGGAATGCCCCGGAGTGTGCAGTTCAGATGAGTTGAGCTCTGCCAGTTTAAACAATCAATCGAACCAGTCTGCCTTCCCCATCAGTTAATGCAATGAGTAAGATTCATAATGCACCATGAAATGAGAAGCTCTTCTGTGGAGGTTTAAAAACAGAAATGTGACTGCTTAGATAAACGCTGTACAATTGCCTTCAGTTCCAAATCATATGCTATCAACTTCAATTAAGTTGAAAACTATCATAAGATTTGACTTTTGCATCTGGGCAGTGTCTTAAATTTGGGTGCTGGTCATTGGTAAATACAGTTCGACCACCAAAAACTTGGGGAAGAAACAGTAGGAGAGCACACCAAGACATTGCAGCTGATGGCAACTCGCAAAGCTGCAAGGCTGATTTTCCAGCATACCTGTAAAACAATTTCTCTAGCATGTTTTAGGCATTAAAAATTCCATTATCACACTGCCATGGTTAAAAATCGTGTTGCAAATGGCAATGGCATGTTGTAGGATTCCTCAGATGCCTTATCGGTTGCACTGGTGTTCCTTTAGTGTTAATGGCAATGTAACTTCATCAGTATTAATTGAAATGGTCCTCCCAACAGATGCAGTGCCTTATCTAAGCCTGTCATTATAGTAGCCATATGCTTTCCTGGAAAGTTGAAGATTTATTGACAGTTTAAGTGACAGCATGGTATACAGGGAGATGCCATAGCGAAAATGTTATCTGATAGCTTAAATTTATTTTTTTCCTGTTGAGTTTAAATTGTCAACACTCCTTGTACTAATAAAACTCTTTTCATGGAGAGGCCTATAATTTAATTTACTACTGTGAATATTGATTCCTGGATAGTACACTCTTTATCCTGCAGATGACCTAGATCCTTAGTTCCCTAAGGGTTTTGAATAATAACAGCAGCAAAAGGGTCTGGATTACATAAGAGACTTGATGGAGATTAGTTACTTTCTCTGCTGACATTTTAATTTTATTCATTTAATTTATTCCTCATATTCCTCATCATGCTTTGTAAGCTGGAAACCATTGTCAGTTGGATTGGTGTTGATGAGCACTGAGCGTTTTAAGCATTGTTCTTCCCAATCATACCAAACCTTGTGTTCAGAGTAAATCAGAAGAGACCACTTTTGCTTAGGGAGGTGATTTCATTTTTCATGAGTTGAAATAATCCTCAAAGAGATGATTTAGTCCAAGTCTCTACATTAGGAGGATGGTCACCGTGGGCTCCTGATAGAATCCCCTTATGGCAGTCATCATGGTGTGGATTGCAGCTTCTTTAGAACCGGTGGGGAGTATTCCCACAATGCAGGGAAACCTGATGGAGTTCCCCCTGGGAATCCACAAAATCCAATACTGCCAGCTCCAGTTATTGAAAGAAAGGACAAGACCTGCAAAATTGATATGGGATTCTTGAAAAAATAGGAAAAGGCAGGCAAGGAAGGAAGGAAGGTCAGTGGAGGGAGGGAGAGAGGGAGGCAAAGAAGAAGGAGGTGGAGGGGGAAGGAGGGCAGGGTGTATCATTTACATTCTGAATCCCAGTAGTGAGGGTGCACATGGAGCAAATATTCAGCTTTTTGAAGGTTCTGTAGCATAGGGAGCAGTGATTAGTCAGGGTATTGGGAACCTAAGAGAATTACCAGGTGTCTCGAAATTATCTATCTGCCCACAGGAATGTGGCAGAATTGCACCTGGAAAATCCAGATCAGAACATGACAAAACAGCATAATTTCAGTGGAAAACAGGGGTTACTTCAGCAGTATTTCTTTTGCCCAGTTATTTTGAGCCACTCTAAGGCGATTAGAGCGGCTCGTTACCGATACTCAGGAGCTGAGAAGGCGAGTTGTGTTCCCTTTTGAGAAAACTGTCACTATCTCTGCGTGAGCTCAGATGGAATTGAATAAAAGTCTGGTTTGTGCTCAGAGTACCGAGCGAGCCCTCTTTTTGCTTTCAGTGGCTGTGGGTTAATACAGGCAGCTGGGGGATCTGAAGCCTCTCTCCTCTGTCTCACAGCCGTCTGCTCTGTGAGCTCACTTGCAACAGAAGATATTGTATATATACATTAAAGACCTATTTCCCCTGTCTCCTAAGCTTTTCTGTGCTGCCCGCCAAAGGAACCTTCACCTAATTTAGTGACTGTTTCTCCCTCAGACAGTTTCCAGTCGAGGACCTAAGTATCTAATACTTTAAAGCTTACATACTTTATATTTAATACTTTTTAAATCTTTCACCATCCTTATTAGAAAGGAGGAGGAAAGATGTAATTGCCCACTTAGAGTTTGTAGTGGGCACATTTATTAGCATAAATAATTTCCTAACTATAATGGATACATTAAATTGCTTTTATATAAATTCTCAAAATATCATTAAGTCCCTGAAAGTTATGTTTTAATTTTGTCTGAGATGAGACAACAGATCTGACAGTACGGCTCTGTATCTGTCAGGGACATACAGGGAGAAAATTATTCTATGTGGGAAGCGATAAGCCCTCTAAACCCATCTCTGTCTGGCACCAGGACTGAAATATGAGAAAGAGATTCTTTGAATAACTGGAAGATATTTTTGTTGAAAATAAAAGTTTTAAAGTTTTAATAATAGACTTTTGGGTCAGAAGGTTATGTGGTTAGCTAGCTTGTTTGCGTACCAGGAAAAAACAGTATACTTGACCACAGGTCCAATTCCCCAGCAGATAATGACCCCGAACATTTTTAGAAACAGTGTAAGCATTTAAGAAATGGTATAATGAAATCTGAAAAGAAAATCGGGATCGAGGAGCCTGATTTTTCATTGTAACCTTAGCCATTTGGAGCAAATGCAGATTTTATTTCATTCGACACAGTCACTGCTGTTCCTTATATATCCCCACACTTTGTGTTGCACAGTATGTTCACACAGCACAATCTTCAGGCACAGAGAGAAAAACGAACAGTTTTCATTACCTGCTGTTTTTAGATAGGTGTGGTTTCTTAATTAAGTGTTGCATTTTGAATCATCAAATATATTTAAATTTTAGCCTTAGCAGTACTCGATTATTGGACTCAAAATCTAGGTCAGCCTCTTAAAAGATTGTGGGATAGGGAGCATGTCAGCACTGGGCAAAAGCATTATCCATTCCGGCTGCATGTGAATATGCAGAGCTTCATATGAATTTTTATTGCATTAAAGAAAAGGGTTAAGGAAAAAGCCAGAGGGTTTGGCGGAGAAAAAAAAAGAATCTGCGTTTGTAAGTAACAGGATTTTGTAATTTAGCCCATATGTTAATGGCAAAATGAGCCCTTAAAAGTATTCTTTTCTACAATACTTCATTAAAGGCTACTGGTTAATAAGGCTACTCTATTTTCAATAGTTGCCTTAATTTAAAATGCTACCTTGATTTTCACAGGAATGGCTCTTATTCCATGAATAAATTATTACTTTGTCACTGTTTTTGTCAGCACTATTAACTATGGAATATATTCTGGCTGGTCATTTTAAGTGTCTTCCTTATCAGTATTGTGCCTGGCATTCATTATCCTCTTATCTCTCTGCCATTTCTCTCAGTAGAGAGGTAATGGATTGATTACTTTCACTGCTATATTGGTCAGGATGTACAACAAATTCTCTTCAGCTCTACAGCTCATTCATCATGGATATCCTTTAATCCCCCATCCCCGAGTTTAAACGTTTCATTCTCTTCATATATATTGGAAATTATTAGCAAAGACAAGAATCCAAGCAGTGCATCTTTTATTACTCATTTACTGTAAAACATAGTCACTGAAAATCCAAGGGGGGTTCTCTCAGTTATGCTGCTCAGGGGGGTTTAAGTGCCACAGAACCACTAATTCAGCAGCATTTGCATTTTCTGAAATACTGGCTTCTGTGTTGCAATTGGAGAATTATTGAAAAGAAGATCCACAAAAAAAACGTTCTTTGTGCTATGGTGCTCCCCAACGTGCTGCATATATGTGTGGGTAGTAACAGGATCTCTTCTATATAGGGGCATATTTTTAACTCATAGATGGCATTTGAAAATAAAGGCAGTTTTCTGATTAAAAAAAAATATGTGCTGTACAAAGTACATGCATACTATATGGAAGACTCTGTTAGAGCCAGTTGAACAGGAATCACGGGGTTTCCTCATCTGGCAGACCTCTAGCTACTGCAGAACAGAGAGTAGGAGTGCTTTCCTTGGCTTTCCTAAGAAACTTGTTCTTCCTGGCAAACTATCATTGCAGGAGAGTCCAGCAGGCATCAACATTTTGTATGGAAGGACCTTGGTGAAGGACCAAAACTCTATAGGACAAGACCCTTCTAGACATAAGGAAAGAACAGTGAGTTCCTGCCTTAGATACATGAAGGGCACACAAAGGCTCTGTATTGCAAGGGAGGTTCCCTAAATATAACCATGTAGAAAAAGGTAACTCTAGATCATTAACTGCTCATCCTCCAGAAGGTGTATTTTCTTCCCTTGTCATTGCACTGTGAATGACACTGATGCCTATCAGTCCAGTCTGCCCACAGATGCTGATGCCAGGTTATACTAGAATTTCTTGTGCAGAAAGTGCTTAACCTGGGCTTTTTGAAGGCATCAGCTTCATGCTGGGAACAGACAAACCTGGCTCCAGAAGAAATGGAGGAAAGAAACGTGCAGAATCTTCCGAACAAGTATCAGTCAAATATGCAGGAAGTCAAATATGCAAAGTATTTAACTCTGAGGAGCAAAACTCTGAGGAGCAAAACCAGAAATTGCTGATAGTCCCACGACAGGCTCCATTACAGTTAAGCCCTTCCGGAGTCTCAAGCTGATAAGGGCTTCTTGCAGTGAGGTTCACAAAAGGCCTCTCTCATGCTTTTCCTTCATGTCCATGCCCTGGTCTCACTCTCCTCATCAGTACAGATCAAAATATTTTCAAAATTATCCCAGACTGGTCAAGACTGATAGAGAACTGGGGAGAAATTCAAAACCAGATAGCTATACAGTGACCTGGAAGAGCAGCAAGCCCATTCTAACAGGGTGGTGGTACCTACGCATTTGTTTTTAAATGGCAGAGGCATGATATCGATCAATTAGAATGAAAAGTCATCTAAAATGCTGTCAATATTCCAGTGACAACAGCCGTGATGCTTCTGAATAGGAAAGAAGAATGAAAGAAGGAAATCTCTAAAGCTAATAGAGAAGGATCTGTATTTGAGCATGTATCGTACAATGCTACAACAGACTGCAGAGAATAGAACAAGCACGAGTGACCCACTGTTCAAAGATGTAAAGAGACAGAAATTTATCTTTTTTATGTAAAGCATAAATAGTAAGTAATCCACATATTTCCACTAGTGTATCTGCCCACTGTAAACCACAGAACTGCTGCGTGTTCTCCCTCAAGGAAAGGGAGAGAGTGCTTGCTTCTGATGGCAACACATTTCTCAAAATGAGATTTTGCAACACAAATATATTGCATGTCAAGATCCTTTAAGACTGTCTTACCTTCGCAATTAAAAAGAAAAAAAAAAAAAATCCTGTGTTGTTATACCTGTATTCAGTGTCTGGGGAGACAATCCGGAAGGACGATGGTGTCACTTCAGCCGGGTAGTGAAATCTCTGCAAGCAGCCCCTTGCCTCTTTGACATCTTCTCTTAGATGTCTTGTCAGAGTCTCTGCCTCTGACATCTCTTTTAGATGTCTTTTGTAGTTGCTTTAAATGGAACATGGCCAAAAATTAAGTTCTCATCCTTCCTTATGTCCCTTTTATTGTTATCAACAGTGCTATTATCATCCCCGTCTCTCAGCAGTCGGCATGCTCAGAGTTACAGTTCTGAATGTTTTACTTGCCAGAATTTGTCTGGTTGGATCAACAAGGTTTTTGTCACTGCTCTAGAAGTAATTAGGAAGGACAGATTTCTCAGCAAGAGAGAGGCACACAGGCAAATCTAGACCCATGTTAGGATCTGTGAAGGTTACTGCTTAAAGAGAGAAGATTTTTAGTAGGGCAGTAGAGCCCAACAGAGGGAAAAAAAAGGCACATTTCTCTCTCTGCTGTTTTAATTTGTACTGAAACTATTAATAGCCCAAGCTTTTCTAATTTCCTGTATTTTTCACAGTGTGTTGTCCCTTTCTGCTTTTGCTTCCACCAGATTGAAATAAAGAGTTATT
The DNA here is from genome assembly GCA_028565335.1 of Limnodromus scolopaceus. Classification (NCBI taxonomy): domain Eukaryota; kingdom Metazoa; phylum Chordata; class Aves; order Charadriiformes; family Scolopacidae; genus Limnodromus; species Limnodromus scolopaceus. The sequence continues at coordinate 112,683,923 of JAOXNO010000024.1, forward strand.
TGTTGTCTGTAGAAATGTCATTTGTCCTGTATCACAGTATTTGATTTCCTGGCACCTTTTTCTCGGCTTCGCGGTTCACTGTGTGGATAATGTTGTGTCTCAGCGACCCCATCATATTGTAGTATGACACTGAAATTCTTTTAGGTATGCGTGAGAGGGAGAACTGCTAAAAGAGTTCCATGTTGCATTCTCCCACAAAGAGCGCTCTGTATTTCAGCTGATCATTTATTTAACATTTGTCAGCCTCCAAAAGGAAGGGAGGGTTATCCGTACACATAAATGCATTCTGGAAGGGAGAGAGTCAGCCTGTATTACAGTCAGGCACCCTACCTGTCTACCTCATTTGGCTGATTTCTGCTAGTATTTAAACAATGTCAAAAACAACCCCTACAGAAGTCCTGCTTTCAGCCTGCCGTACCTTTGAATATAGCTTTCAGGCTCCAGCATTCAGCCAGAAATCCATTAATGATTGACTTTAGAGAAGGTGTCCCCCAGACTTTGCTCCTCTGGACCTCGGGACAGGATTGATGCCACACTGTGGTGCTTGGTGTGACCTGGGACTTGGGAGTGAAAGCTGGAAGGTTGGTGTCCAGGGAGCTGTGGCCTCCCAAGGGAGGTGCCCAGGGAGTTTTTGGGTGCTCCACTGTCAGGCAGTGCTGATGAACACACTTTCGAGGTTACCCTAAAGCTTGTGTCCACCTGAGTCCTCGGGCAACTTGAATCTTGTCCTTGGTGATCACGTTTCTGCTTGTACCTTTGGCTGAACTCGAGTATCCTATTTCTCTTATCCACACCAGGATGACTTAAAGCTCTGCTGTCTTCCTCTGATTTCATATCTGGAGAAGCACCCACTGGTGTGGCACTTCCAGCTGACTAGTGCAGAATAAGGTTGTTTTCTGCTTTTTGAGAGTGAGGAGGTTCAAAATTATCATCTCTCTAAATTTCTATCTCTGCCATGGATTACCTCTGTGACCTTACTTTATTTTAATAATTTTGTCAAAAATACATTCAAATAGATGTGTTAAGTTTGTCATCAGGAGCCCTTAATACTATTCTTAATATACTATAGATCATCAAGATCATTACTGAGAGACTAAATACGAGCTTGCTGGTTTTTTCTTCCATATAAATCCTGTGCACTGATCTGACAATTTTGGTCATTTAACATCTTTCTACTTTAAGTATCTTTTCAGTAACGTGAGATTAAATATCAAAAACCAAATATTAATATAGAAAAAATTAAAATTTTGAATAGCTGAAGAAATAGTAGCCAAATTTCATTGAAGATACACTTTTTTCAAGAAAGTAGCGTAAAATATGCAAGGTTTCTTTATCAAAATTTATATTAAAATATAGAATCATAGAATCATAGAATGGTTTGGGTTGGAAGGGACCTTAAAGATCATTGAGTTCCAACCCCCCTGCCATGGG
>JAOXNO010000024.1:112685453-112773260 GCA_028565335.1 Limnodromus scolopaceus
CGGCTCTCCTGTAGGCTCCCTTCAGATATTGAAAGGCCGTTATAAGGTCTCCCCAGAGCCTTCTCTTCTCCAGGCTGGACAATCCCAGCTCTCTCAGCCTGTCCTCATAGGAGAGGTGCTCCATCCCTCTGATCATCTTCGTGGCCCTCCACTGGACCCATTCGAACAGGTATATATATATATGGTACTTACTTATATATATATAAAATACTTAATTTCTGATTGTCTTGATTTCTATTAGAAATGCTAATTCAAATAAATTCAAGCTGAGAAAACATTTTGGAAAAATTACAGCTGAAAAGAGATCTGCAACCACCCCTGAATAGGATATGGAAGAATTAATAAGATCCTTCTTAAAGCATGTTGAAAATGCAAAGCTGAATATAGCGTTGCCAAGTATTAGCACTCTTCTTTAAAAACATGCAGTACAATATTCACTGCATTTTGATGAAAAGTTTTACAAATGGGGCTTTTTTATGAACTGATTTTATTATGGGGGCATTTTTACTATTAAATTATTTGTCTTGCTAGCAAAATGCTTTCCTTTTTTCATCTTCAGATTAGACTGAAACTTAGTTTAGGGGATTAATTTCTAGATTTGGGGGTTTTGGTTTCCTAGAGGTCTCTGGGACAGCTCTTCCCTTGGCTTCACAAGAACAAGTGCCATACTGAGCGTTTGCGATGTGAAGTTTGAGAAGGCTATTATCAAACTCTGAAAAAAAAAAATTCTGAACTTCTCCTTTATAATAACTTTTTAATACAGTATCAGAAAGATGCAAAAGATCTGCCTGGAGACTGGCATTTAGCTATTGTGCTCTTTTAAATTAAATGACAGCTCGTACAGGCGTTCCAGGGCTAGGTGTAGAATCCTGTTATTTAAACATTGTCAACGCTTGGGTTTAATTAACTCTAATTCAGTGTAGTTTCCCCATCCTCGCGTACTCTTTCTGTCTTTCTTTCACTCCCTCTCTGTCTTTTCTTTCTGCTGGCCTTGAAAGGCTTCCGAGCGCCTGTCAGGGTTACGGTGTGATTTCAAATGCCGTCGTGATTGTTGCTGGGTGGAAAGAAAGCGACATCCTGGCAGAGCAGCAGCAAAGCATTTCATTGTCAGGCGGGAGATTCGGGTTGCAGAGTAAAGCTGGAGGGCAAAGTCCCAGCCTGACTGCGGCTTTTAATGTTCCAAATGATGTATGTGGGGTTTCTAAGGCAAATGGAGCCGCGCTGCTTCCCTGATCAAAATCACGGAGGGTGCGTTCAGATTTGCACAGGTCGTTGGTCAATTTCACCATCAAACGAGGTGGTGGAGGTGGCCTCAGGCCTGTCCTCGAAGGGCTGTTGTGCCAGCAGGATCAGGGGCTCTGGGGTAGCGACACATTGAGCATCACAGCCCAGTCACAGCAGAGGACGTGACCGGGGATGAGCAGCAGCTCCCAAGAAAATCAGCCAGCAGCATGTGGCAGGGCTGGTGAAGCCATCAAGCAGTGAGGTGGCGTAAACACATAAAGCGATCAAAGTCTTAAGTTGCCCTTCATTCGGTGCTCATTCAAATTATTATTTTTGGCAGATGTAGTTCAGATTAAAGACAACCTTTCCTGAATGCTTTTAAATAAATAAATTGCCTCCTATGGATATCTAGCTCTCTTTCTCCTCTCTTTGATATGCTGCTGTAGTTCCTCAGTCTCCATGGATATACGAATTATTACTCTATTTCTTCAACGTGATTTTGGATGGTAAATATTCCTAGACTCTGAATAGCAATTTTGTAATGAAAGTTACACTAGAACTAGGAACAAAACCGTACCAATTAAGGTTTGCTTTTATGTAGCTATTATTCAAAAGCAATCATCCGGCCTTTGGCTTGTAACAGTTTTCCACCTCAGTCATGCCCAAACCAACAGCTTGGCTGTCAAAAGTAAACCCTAAACTTCCTTCTCTTTCTATTTGAATTCCCCTTTTCCTCTTTGCATTCAGTTCACATGCTTTTTCTTTCAGAGCTTTCAGAGCTTTTATGGCTTTAGACACCTCTTCAGTTCCTCCCGGTGAATTCCCAAATAAATAGTGAAATAGTCATGTGCTGATTTTCCCCAGACCAGGAGAACTTTTTTGTCCTAATCGGCTGCCAGCATATGCATGGTGTCCTTCATGCCAGTGGCTCCTGTCCCGGGTGCTCCCCATCCGCCGGGAGCAATGTGGGCAGCCCTCGGCAATCTCTGCCTTTTCAGTGGATGAGAGTCAACCCAACTGGATCAAAGGAGTTGAAAAATGCAGACGGCTAATCAAAGCTAATCAGCTAGCCTTCCTTTGTACTTAATAGAGAGAGATGGACAATCCTGGGGGAAACCCAGCTGTGCTGAAACAGATGTCCAAGGAAGCAAGAAGACTCTCCCTCTGGAGGTGTCTGTCTCCATCTGGAGAAAGATCCTGGATAACGAAGTTAAGGCTAAATGCCTTTTACACAGCTAAATGTAGATTTGATTAATTTCAGCCCAAAATATGTACCCTGTGTAAAAGTATGCAAGTGTGTTTATCATAATTCATATTTAATAAGCAGTATTTTGAGGAGAGCTCTCCTGTCCTCTACCTGAGGGACCTGGGAGCTCAAGGAAAACAACCGCATCCTCAGCCGTCTGCTGCGATGCTAACAGAGGTGGACTGAAACAACTGTCAAAGCTGACACATCAAAGATCTTTCTAGCATTTCCCAGCCTAGAGAAGAAGCAACCTGCTCAGATGTTTTCCTTAAATATTTTGTAGATTTTCCAAGAATGCCCCACTTCTCATTTAAAAAAAAAAAAAAAATAAAGATTTTAATAAAGATAGCTCAGTTATTTTTCCGTCGCTCAAAGACAGCTGTGATTCTCCTTATTAAAAACATTGATCCGCATGTGATAGCGTTAATACTGGGAAATAAGACTGAGTTAACAATATATATTACCAGTACATGTATATCATATTTGTGAAGTTATAAACTTAAAAATGGGCATACAAAATAAATACTTTAACTTGAAGTTGATAAAAGGGCAAGAGTTGTGTTACTTTCCAGTCTAGTAGAAATGAATAGGCGTGTAAAGTACATTGTTCTCCTTTGCTGGTTTTTAAGACATGAAAAGCAATTTGAAGTGTAGTCTTGCTTTAATGCCATTTAACTTCCTCCCACGGTAATGTCAGCGCCTTTCGTGTGTGTGTGAATGTCTACATAACGTGTTTCTAAAAAAGAAATTTAGTTCTGTTCTGGTTTTAAAAGTTTTGTTGTGTTACCACTATTCATGCAAACTCTAAATTTTCTATAGTTCCATGATAAAATATCTTAAAGGTTTGTTGCTGAAGTTTCCACCAACCCATCACGGCCAATTCTTCAGGACATGTGGGGCTTTGCTTTAAATGCCAGAAGGGGTGATTTAGAGCAGTTTGGGTTAAATGAGACTTAAGCTGATGGGGCAAACCGTGCTGTACTGTGCCAGGAGGACTTTACTGTCACAGGTCCAAGCGAAGGCTGGTTATACGTGTGAGCCGTTGGGACAGCTGGAAGTCTTTCCTGGAGGGACAAGCTCTATGTTTAAGCATAGCACCATCAGAGCAGCCTGCGGTTAGTCCTGAGCTAGAGGTTCCCACACATCATCACGCTGTGTTTTGCTGGTTTTCTGTAATGTCGTGGGTCCTTTCGAAACCCAGCACTGTTGCCTTGCACTCCCTTTTGTGGTCAGGAGGTACCTGCTGAGATGGTGCAGGCGTGAGCTTTGGGGCTGAGTACATCAGGAGCACCACATCATTCAGAATATGATCCGCATCCAGCTAGGAGGAGATAAGGGGGCAGTTTGCTTCATGAACTCAGTACTTTGATTAATGTATTCAAATATTAACATGCCTGGTGAGGTAGACCAAAATATCCTCTGGATATATAAATATTCATATACTAACATCTGCCACAGCTGCATAGTTATAATTCTGTTTTCACGGGAGGAAAAACATCTCTTTGAGGAAGGTCCAATGTAGCAGAGGGTTTCACTCTTCATACCTGTCACTTAGAAAGTTGTGTAACTTTTAAAAATCTTTTATACTTCCTTTATTTTAGCGTTAGCCTGGTCTTTGAGGATTTAACTCCAGCATAACACCACTATTAATGTTCCTGGATCACTTTTACTATGTGCATGTGAGGTAATATATGTTTTTCATGATATACAAAAAACCTCTTTGATCGTTTCCAGGCTGTTTTCTGCCACTGGCACTGTCCTGAGACAACCCTGCTTTGCACAGTTAATAGTATCAGATTTTCACTATACTCTCGACCTCTACCTTTGGCACTTAAGAACATGCCTTTCATTTTCTATGGCTTGGCACAGTCCCTTGAAACTCAAGTTCTTGTCTTTTTCTTTTATTTTATTGCTTTACCATCTTACTTTATTTATGGTTATCCTGCTCCAAGATGTCTTTTCACTAGGTTTACTCCTAGCTTCACGCCTCTGAATTTTGCCTGTAAGTCTACTTGTCCCTCTTCTTCCGAGAATAAAAGAAAATAACCCAAAAAAAAATCAGCAGCCTTGTTTGGCGGTAGATTCCATGCAAATCTAGAGCAGCTGTCTTCTTACATATTAAAAAAAAAAAGCACTTTTTTTTTTTTAAGTTCAAAATACTGGAAATCTTTGTGGCTTTCTGATTTTTGGCACAGGGAAGGCATTGTTTCGGTGCACCACCAAATGTGCGAGTGTACAGCAACCATATTCTCTTTGTGCTTTCAAAAAGGGCTTGAAAAGATTTGTTCTTCAAGTAGAGTCAGACAGAGTAATTTACTGAATGTCTTTTTCTCTCCTAGAAGCTCTGTATGATATTCTACAGTTGTTTTTAGAGAGTTATATTCATTTTTCTCATTTATAGATTGAATACTAAAGACCATAAAAGAGCTGTTTGGGCTGCTTTTTGGGTCCATCAACTACAGAGAAAAAAACCATAAGAATAGCTAGAGTTCGCACTTCCAGTTCTGAACTCTGACTTCTTTTACTTAAGCCAGTATTAAAGATTGGTGTTAAAATTACGTGAAATTTGTGTGATTAAGACAGGAATTTCATAGTCCCCTACAAAAGGGGATGTCTTATTTCTCTGTGAAGTTGTCATTGCAGAGCGTTCCCTGCAGAACAAGCAGAGATTTAAGGCTCTGATGAATGACTGTTTTACAGAGCAGGTACTTTCCTTCCAGCTTTATCTTTTTAACCTTTGACATTACTTAGATCAGTCAAAAGCAGTTTCACCCTATCATTTCAGGAGAAATCAGTGTTTTTCTTTATGAGAAATTATAGATAGGTTAAATTTTCAAGAGCTGTTAAGTTCCGGGCTCAAAAGTTACTTGGGCATTTTGCAAAATTTAATCTGAATCTTCTAGGTGGGTTTTTTTTTTCATTTCTTAGAGTTCTTGCAGATAAGGACCCCAGAGCTGATGGTTCATCCTCAGTGTTATTTTGTACTTAAAGTATTATGTATTTTTTTAAAAAAACGTTGCAGCCTACCCAAATTACACTTCAGTCTAGCAATTTAATGTCCTTAGGAATGCACCAAATTATCTTAATCACATTCTTCAATGATATATTGCTACCTTTAAAAAATACTGCTAGGAGAAAATAGCGAGTGTGCAAGAGGGAGTTGTAGAATAAAGTTGTAATGGCTACAGGAAAAAAGGAAACAAAACCCAAGACGTAAGTTAAGCTGACTAGAAAATTAACATCAAGAAGTGTCAAGAAATCAAGAAAAAATGCTCCTTTGATGGTATTGCAAGCGTGTGTCTGTATAACTGCATTTATTTTACAGTACAGTACTGGGAACCAAATTCTGCTCTCAGTTAAACTGACATGTTGGTTAGAAATGGTAAATATTTACTGTCACCTAAAAGGGTTTTGCATCAGTTTAACTCTACTAGTTACTGCACAGCCGTAATTGAGTTAAAGCAAGCTCTGATTATAGATAAATAGCTACCGCCTGATGTAGTATTGACAGTGTCTTCACTGAAATAAATCGTCCTTGAAACTATTTTTTGCTGTAAAGCACCATTTCAATCAGAGTTTTTTCCAAATCACACTAATTAGAAAAGTCATTTAACCATCATTAACAAGGTACATAATTCCAGAATTTGTTATTTCAAAATGTATTTTATGTTTGTTATCCAGCTTAATAAAATTTAAATAGCAAGTAGGTATGATAGTTCATTAAGATACAAAATGGTCAAATACTCTATTTTCATTTTACAATGTAATGCTTTTAATTACGTAGTTGCTATTTAGTGCCAGAGAAACGTCTTATTTTCTAGGTCAATGTTTCACATTTGTGTTATGATTAAAACAGTTTGACATTTTGAACAAAAATATACTAATTCGTTGTATTAATTAAAAATAATAGCCTAGAAAAATGCTTCCAAACTAACCGAAAGACGTCAGCATAGTGAGACATGACAGTTGTGCCATATTGTCACGACTAATGACATTTTATTAAGCAATGTAAAAATGTACATGCAAATGGAAAAATAAAATGAAGAACAGTTTTCATTTATAAAACACTGTACATGAAATCTTCCATCCACAGAAAGGGGAAGACAAAACCAACTTTTGAAATATTGACATTTTCTGTGAAATGTAAAGGGCAGCTTTTACCCAGATAGATATTTGTTCTTTTTAAATACATGTTGCCCTTCTGCTGCCGGAGTGGGGAGAGGGCAAGTACGAGAGAGGTGAAATCCCGGAGCCTTTGAAGTTTAGCCATAGATTTTTAATGAGTTTGTTCCCAGGGTTGTTCATTTGTACATGTAAACTGCTAATATCATATAGTTAATTAAAAGTGCTGCAATTTTCATAAATATGTATATGATATATGAAAATTAATGGTCTAGAGAAATAAGAAATAATAAACAAAATTATAATAATTATCTCTCCCGAAACCAGTTCAGATACACAGAGCTCACACTAGTTAGAGACACCAGGTTCTGCTCTGTGTCGTAGGGCAAAATATCATTGAAGACAAAGTAAATAATCACCATTTTGTTCCTGAAGAATGCAAAATAAAAATTTAAAAGACCGCAGACAGTGAACGGTAGTTACTCGAATTCCAGTTCTATATGTTTCTTTTGGAGCTCTTGTCACTGAATTTAAGGCTGCAATAAGGCATCTGCCCTTTGAGAGGACCTCAAAGGCAGCCCTCTTCTCCAAATTAGAAGTAAGCCCTGTTTTAGTGTGTCACAGATCAGTGAAATAGCTCATGGATGGACATTATTTCCATTTTAAATTTGGCACACTAGTTTATTTTCTAGTTTAAGACCAAGAAATGAATCAGTGGAAATACTAATGTGACTAAGTCCAGGGTACCAAAGAAAAGTTTCTATGTCATCTACATACGCACGCTTCTGATTCTCATTGTGAGACAGACAGATCAATTCCCATCAAGAATCTTCTGTCTCAATTAGATCCCGTTATTTTCCGTTTACCTAAAGCCGTAGCATGTCTCATCTCCAGATCTGCACGGTTTCAGCAACGTCTTTCAAAGATACCTGTCAGCCCTGAATGTTTCCTACTTTTCGCTGTCTTTAGCATTCAGATTCAAAACTGGAAACAATGTTTTTCTCTGTATACGACCTTCCAGAACGCTGCAAGTAGCTTTATGGACCCCTGTCATCCTGCAAACTACCATCGGGGAGCGATCGGTCTCGATATTTTGGTCATTAGCGAGAGAAGCTGCTAGTATCTTAAATTAAAATAGATCTTTGATTTCCCGCTAAGACCTCTAGAAAAGAAATTTACTTCAATTCTTTGGTAAAACTTTACAACTTTGTCTTGCCGGTGCAAGCCGGAGCCCTGGTGAGGCTGTCATTTGAACTGAAGCTGTATTGCAGCCTCTTTTGTTCTCTCCTCGCCTCAGATGCCTGCTGGCTTGCAGGAGCGAGCGGGATGACTTGTGGTGACAGCTGTAAAGTTGCGGATGGGAGCAGAGAGAGGAAAAAAGCCCTTGTTCCGTTAGGAGGGGTTTTATATCTCTCTGTTTCCATAACTACACAGAAGGAGAAAAACATGCTTCTTTCATGCTTGTCTAGATTCAAAATTGCCTGTTGTCATCCTTTCATAGGTTCAGCACCTTTGCGGGTTGGTCTTAGTAGCATTTTCGCATTATGAAATGATTGTGAAATTTGTATATTGCCTTCACAGTTGAAATTTTGACTTAATCATCATGTTTTCTGAGGTCTCCCTTTGTTTTCGTTTGTATTTGAAATGTTTTAGCCAAATCTTATCAACCATCTTCATTATGTGAAAGCCATTCAGCTCTCAAAAATAGTCTTTATAAGCTTGCTTAATTCTTAGAGAGCCCATAAATTTTAATACTCATTAAATAAATCTTTGTCCTTTAATCTCAACAGACTTCTTAAAAATGTCTTTTTTTATTTTATTCTGAGTTTGGTAAGGCAACTACTTAAACACATCCTGATAACTTGTTCCTATATGACTATAAACAATATTTGCAGTTAAATGGTTTCTTGCATTATCAGCGAGTCAGAGTCACAGCTCATATTCTCTTCCCATACTGTACAAACTCACTATTCGTGCAGCATGGATACTAGGGAATCACTTTGCTAGTATTTATTAAATAATACTTAATATTAGCAACAATATCTTCCAAAAAGTTTGTTTAAAAATCAGGATTTAAAAATCAAGATTTAATCTATTAAGAGAGAACAGGAGTTGGGCAGAAATGTGGAGGACATTTTACAAAACATTTCCTGAACAGCAACAACAACATTAAATTAGGAAAACTTCACAGTGCTTATAAAAGAAGGAAAAAAATCAATTCTGAAGTCTTTCACATCTTTATGACAGGTATAATCTAGAGATTTGAAAATGTTATAAGTAGGGAGATGTTCAAAGAAAATCTGACACAAATTGTGGCTTTTTTAACTTATGATACTGTGTTCCCAAAGCTGAAAACCCCACAGAAGTTAGAGGTTTGTTTCTCTGAGACCTAGCTGCCCCCCAGCCACTCATTTCTTCTCCCACCACCTGCTTTTCCCTGCTGCCGCTGCCAGCTTTCTGCCTTCAGGTGTCTGCAATCATGCCCCAGCCGCCCCATGGGGCACAAAAATAGTTTATTTATCATTTTTTTTCCAAACCTATTGTCATTTATGATCATGGGGGAAGTTAACAGCCTTCTATTATTATTTATTATTATTGATATTGTTATTGTTGTTATTATTATTATTATTATTATTTCTTCTGTAACCGTGAGTGGAGATGAGTGCAGCCACCGACACGTGCTGAAGCTGTAGAGCAGGGAACCAGTTGCTGAAGAAGAGTTGTTGGGTTGCAGAATACCCCGAGAGAGGTCCTGGACTTGACTGGCAGTGTTTTCATTCTTTTACTTTACATTGTTTGATTACGCTTGTCTCTTCCAATAGTGTGATGAATCACTAGGTCTCATTGTGGAGACACAGTCTGTACCAAAAGAAGTTCTCTATCATGTGAGATGTCCACTGGACCAAGAGATGCTGTCCACATGCATTTAGCCCAGACAGTAACGTATGCCTGGTGCTAAGCCATCCACTGAGTGTATAGGTCAAAATGCTTAGATTTAGTACTTTGTTATTTTTAGATGATGTATAATATCTTCTGAAAGGGTGAGATTTGAATGTCAAAGATTTTGGTTGGTTTTATTTGCTTTCATTAGGCATCATAATGCAGTATATGAACGTTAGATAATAGGTGTGTTAACACTGGTCAGTAAGGATGGATTTATTTCAAAGAATTGCGTTGATTACACTTACGTACATTTAAAAAAAAAATTAAGTCCTGCCCCTGTTGAAACTGGGCAGCATTGCCTTTGTTTAAAATGGGCAGAGGAACCCCCCCACTCCTTGCTAATTAATGTACGTTAAGTGCTTTGAAGTGCTTGATTGTCAGGTGTTGCACCTTACAGTTGTATTTATTTTTGTTTTACTCTAATACATGCAATTTGTCCTGGGTGCACCACCAATTTCTTTTCAGAAACCTGTCTTTTTTCTTCTATTTTCTTATTTTGGAAAGCGAGCGTTTTGTTTGCCGGCTGTACGTACACACACGCCTGTGACCGATGGCTGTTGATGCACAATTCACGGCTTTTGTTCTTATCCCACCAAAACTGGTCGGCGTTTGACTATTGCTGACATGTCAGGGAGCCTGTTGATTGCACTATCGGTTTCACAGATGGGTGCTTCATGTTCAAAGCCTTCAAAACTAGGAAACGTTTAGCTAATGCCTTGCACTACATAAAGAGATCAAAAAGGTCTAAAAGCTATCTGCTAGTCTTCTGCTACAAGCAATTAGGATAATACTGAATCCATCCCAGATCACGTAGTAATAAATATTTTAGCCTTCCTTTAAGTGTGTATTGATATTCAGGGCTGCCTGCTGGTAAATAAAACAATCAGAACTAAATTTCTCTTTGAATCTGGGCTATTCTGCGTTTCCAGCGCTTACAGATTTATATTTTTTTTCCTTCTCTTTCTGCCTGTCTCTCTCTCTCTCTCATTTTGTCTCCAGAGAAAATTATTGTCTGCCTGGAAATCAAGTTACAGTGCTAACTGAAATAGTGGCATGTTATATATGGAACAGGGGGCCAGGCTAGCAATTTGCTGAGATCCCCTGGGGTTTGTTTGCCTTGGCCAACACAGAACAGGCTGCAGCCAACTTTATTTAATCAGGGGTGAATCCTGAAAAAAAAAAAAAAAACAAAAAACCAAAAATACCCAACAGATCCTGGTATAGGAAACTGCATCTTTATCTCAACATCTCAGTGGATATTTTTGTGCTGGATGCTTTGGTCTTGCTGCTTGTCCTTGCGTGGATCACAGCCTGTGTTGGAAAACTAAAGAGATCAAATTGTCTCCATAATTTTTCTCATTCTTTCTGTGCATCCATATATGTAATGTAAATGCAGTTTGTTTTCAAAGCCAGTCACATACACTCACTGTGCCTTTGTAACCCTGTATGATTATAAATTAGCAGGCATGGATACCATAGAAGACTTTGCCTTATAAATCAAAGCAGCAAAGGCGTTGTAGTCCCCAAACTTCCCTTTTTATTATTTTTATGCATAATTGATACCAAAATCTCTCCAAAATTGCATTTAAAATAGATTTTCTAGAAATTAGGGTGCAGTTCATCTCTGACTACAGACAGAAAGTATGTTGAAATAGTTCTACAGCCTAATACAGGAAAATACCAACTGTCATATGTGAAGGCATCCTTGAGGTACCTCTTAATGTCAGTTCTAGTGATGATAGTAGCCTGAAAATTGGCTTCAAAACATGATACAATGACTTTCGTGGGTTTCTAATATATTTAGAAAGCATCCATTTACACATAGAGCTGTAGTTGTCTTCTTCAAGTGAGTGATCACCACAGATGACTTTGTTGACCCTTTCTCATCATTATGAGGTGAGAAGAATTTGTCTATGTGAGCAATGAAAAGTTACTTAGCACAATGGGACATCTCATTGCCAACAATTCTTGGAGTAGAGTTATCATATACAGCCACATATGTGGTGTTCAGTAGGGGATTTAAAAATATTTTCCCACTCTCCAGCATCTGTTACTGTTTTCTTTAGCAGCACAGGTGTATAACAGTGTCAACAAGTCTAAGATCTAGACAGGTTGGTCCGCACTACAAAGTCCTGCTGCCATAGCTGTATCAGCTCGGAGTATGACAACTTCACACCTTGCATTTCACATTGCTGTGCTGACAAAACCCAGCAGATGATGACTCTCGTTGCCTTTTGTTGGGAGGTTGGTGTAGCTGTGTCAGCAGAGGTACCTCTCCATCAGCATATGCTCCATCTCACTGGGGAACGTAGCTGGGTAGCAGAGGCTCTGCAGGGCACGGCCTCACTGAGCCTGTGCTTTGGGGCTGTGGTGCTCCCCTGTTGAGCTTTTCTCAGTTCGTTTTATCTGGCTTAAGGTTTTGTGAAAGCAAAACATTCAGGAGATGGCCACAACCAAGTCAAGCATTTTCAGATGCCTTTGTGTGGCGTCCTGTGGAAGCTCCATAATCAATGCAGACTGGGAGAGGAGGGCTGGACACACCAGTATCACGCAGCAGTATTTTGCACCTCCATCCCAAGCTATTAGCAGACTTTGGCACTTCACAGGACAGAGGGTTTCACCGTTTGTCTGCCTCCCCCATCTCACCAACAAAGGATACTCGTTGCAGCGAGTCCCAGCTTTGTTACTCCCCCTTCTCCTGCTGTTGATGAAGTTCAACTGGAATTGAGATCCAACGGGAAAAAGTGAAAGTATTTATCTGCCAGAGATTAATTCTCACCTTCTGTGCAAAAAATAAAAGAGCCTCTGGTCTCAACTAATTATCTAATCTCCCCTGCTAGTCCCTGGGGAGGGAGACCCGCGGTAGTGCATCCTACCTGGCTGAGCATGCAGAAGGGGCTGCATCATGCATGAGACGTGTTTCTGTCTCTGACTGCAGAGGCAGTCCAGACAACAAGACATACAATTTTTAGGGTCCAGGGAGGAAACTGAAGATCACAGGATCTGAGACATCCTCATATGTTAGTGATTCCCACAAGGCTTTGCTCATTCCTCCTTTTCTCTGTTACTATTTCCTTTCAGGCCAAAAGAGAATAAGGTACCTATTTCTTGTCCTCAGTCCTAAGGAGGAAGCTGTTCTCCAGAGGTTTGTACTTGTTGTCACACCACATGGAAGCTGCCGTAGCTGGTGGCGTATTTGTCAACTGGGAAATAACTAACGCCCTGCCCGATAATCATGGGAGACCATAAGGGATGATGTTCGGTGGTAGTTGGTCTACAGGGTCAAGATGCCCCAAGGGAGTGGAGAACAGCTTCAGCCACTGCAATGCCCAGTGTGTCTGCATAACTTCGTCAGACCTAATGAGGCAACTGGGCATTTAGTTGTTATCCCTTTATGCCACTACTTCAAGCAGTTGATTGTGGCACTCTCCAGGCTTTGGGGTTCTCTGTGTGTCCATGGGCATTGCGGTGAGGAGAGAGTTGTCAAAATTGGCAAAAAATCATGAGTTCTTGTATGGTTTAGTAGGTCAGGTTCACCATGGTACACACTTTGCCATCACTCGTAACTCCTATTTGACTGTTAGGTTTTGTAATTTAATTTCTTGTAGCTATACATGCTCTACCTCTGTCTGTCAAAATGAGCAAGTGTGGGCAGTACTGGCAATTAATGGTTAAAATGTTTGTTTTACATAACTAGAGCATAACCTTGGGAATTAATCTCCTTAGTTATTAAGGCAAGAAGTAATTGGATTTTCCTTCTGATAACTTTTCTTGGCTTTCCCACATTTTCTGTCCCAATCATGAAAGCATGAGGCTGTCTGGGCGAGCACTGGTTTCTTGCATGTTCTTCACAAGAATAATTAGTGATGTTTCATCAATTACCCTTTGCAGTTTCATAATAGGTTAATTTTTCCAAGCAAATTTTAAAGAACGCTGTTTGTGAAAACTGTTCTTCCATATTTCACAGCTCATTATATTTTAGCTCTTGCTGACCCCTTTTAAAGCCTTATCTACTAGAGTTTAAGTAAAGAGTTCTTCATTAAAAGTGGAAAGAAACCTGAGAGCTTCCATTGTGCCACAGGAATGTGCATTAGAGAGGATCTTTGACTGGGTATCCAGTCTCCACTGTGCTTGAAATACAGAATAAATAAACTTGGGGAATAAGTTCCGTGTTCATTTTTATTTCTGATCATAAGTAATTAAAAAAAAAAAAAAAAGATTTGCTGTATAATTTCTGCTTCCTTTACTTGATCTACACAATTACACAGTTATTCTTGGTCCTACATTTGAGCCAAGGCTTATGGGCTCTTCAGTTTAATTTGTAATTTGTCCATTAATTAAGAGGGAGAAAATGTAGTGTGATGGGTGGAGCTGGGGACCAGGAATCAAAGCTTCTGAGCTCTTCCTGGCTCTGTTCCTGACCTGAGGAAAGTCACTTACACCTTCTGGCCTCCTGTCTTTGGGACTCTCAATATAATTATGTTTAAATGCCCCCAAGCAATGATCTGAAGGCTGATAATGGCAAGATAGAAAGCGCTTCCTTTCACAGGCTCCACAGAGATGTTCAGTTGCAGGTTTCACGTCAAGTCCCCTTTAGGTTCAACCGCTGAGTGGCTCATGTAATTATGGAAGAACATTAGGGTATCTATTCTGTACTTCTCTATGAAGAAAACATTCAACCAGTCTTTGATTGAGAATGGTTTAGCATCAGTAATGACAAAGAAAACAGAAAGGACTGGCTTGGTTTCTGCAATCCCAATGTGTGTGTGCCCCTGGGGCAGGAAGGAAAATCCTTTGCACTATGGCTGCAAGAGCATTTGCTGCGATTCACTGAGGAGAGGGAATGTCAGTGCCCACCCTGCTGAAACCCTGCACCTTAACTATCCTTGCTCTTCATTTTCACCGGGATCTCTTTAAAAAAAAAAAAAAAAAAAAAGGCAAATGAGAAAAAAAGCAAACAAAGAAAAACCCCTCTGTAAGAACAAAGAAAATGGACGAATAATAACTGCTGGGAAAATCCCAGCACATCCCTTTCTGAAGGTTTCAGGAAATTCCACTTGTTGGAGGAAACACTGAAAATTAGGAGGAGCCCAGAAGAGGGACTAGCAAGAGACAGCTGAGATCATTTTTCACTGCCAGGACTGCACTATGTTGTCTCTCCTTTTACAACTCATCGGCAGGCATTATTACCTAGTGAAAAAATTTGTTTTGCAACTCATCCTGAGTCCTCATAAATCATTAATGCCTGGCTAAGCACAGTGTGAGCATTACAAATACTCTAAGAATGAGGGCCCATTCTGATATAACCTTGTGTCCAATACTAATGCCTGCTAGTTATTTAGTAATACAAAGGGCCCTCAGTGAGAAAGATCGATGAATCAATGCAGTCTCCTGACTTCCTTCTCCTCTCTGCCTGCCTCTTCTCTTTCTAGATCAGAAACTGAGCTACGAAAAATACAGGATGTTCGTAGCCATCTCTCTGTGGAGGGCACGGCAACAAGTCAGGGGGATCAGAGGGACTTATGGCCTCCAAATGGCTATAGGAAAAAGAGGGGCTTCGGTTTCTGATTAGGGCTTGTTCTGATTTCTGCTTTTTTTTATGAGCCACATCGCAGACTGCTCCAGACCTGTGTTTTCTGGTTTGCATCCTTTAATGAATGCATGCAGTATAAAGCACAATGAAGTGTGTAAAGAGCATAGATAGAAACTGTGCCCGGGAACTGCAGGACTGGATGTAATTAAAGGGAGCTCAGTAAAGTCCAAGTAATCAGCCCATTACCTGCAGGGAGCCATCTGGGGACTTAGATTCTCAAACCAGCTCTTACAATACTGGAGATAGTACAGAGAGCATCACCGCAGTGGCTGAACTTTGTGTCTTCTTATTCAGCAGTCTTGGCCATAATCATGAGTTCATGGATGGTTCTACTACCCTGTTTATCCTGAGCCCACCTCTCAAAACCCCCAGCCCATTCAGAGTGCAACTGACCTTTAAAGGTCCCTTCCAACCCAAACTATTCTATGATTCTATGATCCATCTATGCAGTTGCTATTCATACAGCTGTGCTCTTTGAACACTAAGAATGATTGATCGTGGGCTTTAAAAGGAGGAAATTGAATGAGGTGAGATGGAGATTGACCCCTTGTATAAGGGTGATCTTAAATTTGTATGACTTAGTCTTGGTTGGAGCCCTTGTCTTGAAAGGTTTCTGCAAGGAAGATTGTGAAGGGCTGCCACAGATGCTAGAGAAAAGGATCTTGAATAGGAACTTGGGAAAACTGTAAATGGGGATGGAGGACAGTGGTTGGGCAAATTTGAAAAGGGGAATGACGGAAAACAAAAGTGAAATTAAGTGGGGGATAAAAAGAATACCAGAAAGTTTAGAGGGAGAAGTGTCATTAAGGCATAAAATGATAGAAAATTGGTCTGGAGGAAAATGTAGTTGCTTTAAGTGAAAGCGGGAAAATGGACCAAGACAGGGAAAAAAAAGTTGTTCATATGTGAAAAGGGACAGAGGAATATTTCCTCTACTATCCCCTACAAAAATATGCAACTAAGAAATCACCTGGTGCTCCTGTGAAACCAGAGAACTTAGTCACTTTGACCCAAAATCTGATAGAACATCCCTTGTATCCTTGGTCTTTAACCGAGGCCTGAAGCATTCATGGTCAGACTTCAGGCATCACATCTCCAGGAAAAGCCCGAAACTGCCCTGCAGAAGAGCAAACGTTCAGATTCGATTTTAAGTTTTGCTCAAAATGTATCATTGTACTTTAGCTTCGACGAATTCGTTAAAAATAGTCCCTGCTGTAGCACCCACAGGAAAGAGTGGTTTATTTTCCCCTATTATAGATCTGACACAAGCCTGCTGTTATTTCTGTGCCCTCTCTAATGATCTGCTTGCTCTCTGGAGAGCACTGACCCATTTCAGCACAGAATAATTAGCCTCTCAGACACTACTGTGTTTCCATTAAATAGACATAAATGTGCAAGGTGACATTTATTTACTTAGGCCTGAAAAATGTGCACCACAGATGTTGGGGCTTGGGAGAACTTCCATTTCTTTTCATGCAACAGTTGTAGATTTGCATGCTTTCATGTCATTTGACCACTAGTGCTTTGCTGAAATGAGTCCTGATGAGTTTCGTTGGGGAAGCAGAAGAACACAAAGATTGTTTGGGTCTTCATTTCACCATAAGGCCCTTTGGCGATGCTTTGGCAGCCCAGTGCCCGAGCTTGACGGTGGCATTAAATGCAGTTATAGTTACACACTCTTCAGGTCCCTTTTACTGTGTGTAAGGAGGGACTCGTGTAAGGAACTGTTGTTGATTTACAGATCTGTCTGAAGAGGAATGTGTTCAGGGTGTTACACTGAGAAAATGAGAACCTTGACCTATTGCAAACATAAAATAAAACCAAAATCCTTTAGTATTTAAAACCAGCTCTTTTATCATCTTCATCACTGGCTTCTGAACTGCCAGACTATTGCCCAGGTGAAAAGTATATTATTCGTCTTGATAGCCACTTTGTCTGCAAAGTTGGAGGGAAGTCTTACATGTAAAAGTCCAGCCAGCATATAAAAAATGTAGGTTGCTTAGTCGTTCACATCCACACATGAAGACATGGCACGCTATTATTTCATTCTGTTAGTATCAATAGGCTTTATAAAAGGAGGCATCACGCAAGGTAGGTGCTTTATTGCAGGATGGAAACACTTTCATAGGTTATTTTAATCATTACGATTCTTTCATGATGTGTGAAAGTTGATTGTTGCTGTAAATGAAGCCATTGAAGGCTAAAAAATAAAAATGCTGTGATGGTAAAAATCTTTGGAGTGCAAAAAATGGGAATTGCTATAAAAGGCAGTAATTTATTCTCTGCGTGAGATTATTTTTTATCATAAGATGCTTTTAAGCTAATCATGAAACATATACAATTGTAGTCTGTATAGCTGAGGTATACTGCAAGATGCGTTGATAATTTGGCTAATTTTTTATGCACTGTAATTTATGTATTATTTAGAAGTACTATTTTATTATGTTAACTGAGAGGCTTAACACATTTTTACAATGTTAAGAATAAGTTATTTTTGCAGGTTTTGTGGTTTTATTATTTTGACCCATATCCAGTTCATATTGCATCATAATACCATATTTTTACTAATATTATTCTAGTATGTTCTAAACTTATTTGCATTTGGATAGAAATTCATTAGCTCTTGATTTTTATTATAACAAATTATTTTAACTTTTCTGTGATAATGCATTCTCTGTGTTTCTGATTTGCTAATGCTGAAATATTTTGTTTTCATTTTTAACCCTTCCAAATTTAGGATCGTTTTTGCTTTTTTTCTGTATATATATATTTCAGTTGTTTAGACCTACTGGTTCCTGCTTTTTCTTTTTCTTTTTTTAATATGTTTTGTTCGTAACTTCTGACTGTCTGTGTTGAGCCAATCTTACCGACAAAAATATCAGTTGTTTCCTGTTTCTCTACTTCTTTACAAAAAAAAAAAAATGAAAAGTAAAAAGTAACAATAAAAAACTCTTAATGGGAACCCTGGCACTGTCTGTCTTCTCTGTTCTGCAGAAATGTTGAAGGAGTTGAACCAGCAACGCAGAGCGAAAGAGTTTACAGACCTGAAAATTATTGTTGAAGGCAAAGAGTTTGAAGTCCACCAAAATGTTCTAGCTTCCTGCAGCTTGTATTTCAAGGACCTGATTAAAAGGTTTGCCTTCCTTCCAGCTGTGATCTGCTCTGTTCTTTTGTAGGGCGCATTTGTGTCGCTTTTTTTTCCTCCCCTCTCTTGCAGGTTTATGAAGATTGAATCTCCTGTCACAGAGCCAGTAGCCATTCTTTCCACCTCCTCTGAATGTATTTCCAAACTGAGACTCAGACCCATTTGTTACACATCTGACTCGTACAGTGTAATTATTTCTGATCAGTAGAGGCCAGTTTTGGCCGAAGAAAGTGTTTCACCACTGAGGGATCTGAGATTTAAACTCAACTGCTAATGGTGATTCAGACCACAACTGAAAACTATTGCTGTCGATGTTTTTAAGGGACTTTGTCACATACAACAAAAGTCTGTCCTTCGGGCTACAATAAGCCATCAGCGTTCTGGTGAACGATGCTCAGACGTCATGCTAATAAAGCATTTTGAGTATCGTAATCCCTTCACCCTGAAATCTTTGTTACATGCTTTTGTGTGGCTTTTATGGGCAAAGGGATTGATACTTTTATTATTTGGGGACTTTTAAAAGAAGGAAAGACAACTGATTAATTTCTCAAGAAAAGATTGGAAATTAGAGGATTTTCTGGTCAAAATATAGCTCAGTCTGCATGTTAGACTAAGGGTAGTTTTTTCCGACAAACACTTTAGCTCAGGGTAGGTACAATATGTACATTTTCTAAACATCATGTCTCCGCCTTCGCATTTTCCCCCCTCTGTTTCTAGCTGATTGATTCTAAACAGTGCATGATAATCTTTTTTTTCCATTACATTGATTTTTCAATTTGTATGCTTCATATACTTGCATAGGAATAAATTGGTACTCTCGTATTATTAGTAAGTTAGAGTAGCAAGTAGGGAGAAAAAAAACCATGAGGATAACTTTCATTTTTCTCTCAATCATCAGCAAATTAATGCAGCTGCTGATTTTGCCTTGCAGTATTTTCCTGAGCAGACTGAGCCTGGACTGTGCTAAAAAATGGGATTAAAGAACATTTTGCTTGCTTCAAATCCTGTATTTAAATTTTGCCAACTAACACAATAGTGACTGTATTTTATTTCAGGATGGCATATTGGCTGGTATCTCCTTTCAGTGTATTATGTCCTTTTGCACAAAGCTGGTTTTATAATTATGGATATATATTACATTTCTATGATATAACTGTGCTGACTGTCTTATCAATTATTCATAAAAAATATGTTGGCCTAGGAAGCATGTCTTTTCCCCTCTGTAAATCTAATGATTGCTAGCTGTAGCTATGCCAGATCTCTCCTGTCCTTTCTCTTCTGTCTGCTCATTATCATTTAATTGTTAAGGCTACAGTATATGCTTTTTACAGTGATAAGGGGTAGAGTCTATAGGGAAAGAAAATCTTAGAATCAACTTAGGGAAATCCAATAACTGACTGGCCAAAGTCTGTCATTTGGATTTTACTGTGAAGACATCTGCTTGTGAGCAGAAGTCACTAGGCAGTATCTATTTCTAGAAGCGCACTGAGGAATGTTGCTGCTTTATTATTTAGTTATCAAATGGAGATATACTTTGGATTGAGCACTGCTCTGATATGAACTCATTTAAAATGAAAAAAAAAAAAGAACAACCATTTTAAATGCTCTGAAAAGAAACTATGAAAGCAAAACCCTAGATTTCAGCATTTATTGTCTTTCAGCTGCTCACATAAGGCTCTCATGCATTGCAAGAAAAATCAGTGAAAGGTTTAGCACATTTGCCAGCCTCACCCAGCCTTCTTTCACATCATCATCAGCAATAAATATTCCAGAGGTCGATTTGTGTCCAGAGTCAGGTCTCTCTATCCCAGTTGTCTTCCATCTATAACCTCAGCTGCACACATGTAACCTTGATGAAGGCTAATGGAGTTGCACAGGTGTATCCAAGGCAAAAATACCTTTATTACTGATGATGATGCTTGAATAGGGAAAAATCCAGCTTGATGTCTAGTTGAGTTTGCAAAACTGTCAGGTGAGAAAAATAAATATTCACCTGTGAACTGAGCAAATGCGTCTTTGCGAGACAATAAAATCAGGGCCATGGGCTGGAATTTCTAAAGAATTGCTTTTTAGAGGATACTTGCAGTGGAAAGCATAGTCCTTTTAGAAGTCAATGAAAGTCAAGGACTCAAGTTGCAAGAGGGACTCAGTGTTTTGTAGGATCATGCCCTTAATAATACAAAATCATTATAGTTCACAGAGTCAGTATGTTTATTAATGCAACATGTCTAGAATCCTCTTCTGTTAGCATCTTCTTTGAGGTGGTACATTAAGCTTTATGTGATTTTTATCTTAGTATTATTATAAAAATTGAAACAAGAAATAGCAGTGTTTCTTGAAGAATACAGGAGATGTCTTTATGTTAATAGAAAGGCCATTCCAATCAGTGCATGCTAGGGTTAAACTCTAATGCCATTCCAACCGAAGGCACTTATGGGTCATCAGAAATGTCAATGAGAAGATGATCTGTTCATGAAGGTGCTATGTTCATCCTTATAAACACGCAGAAAAAGAATATCTTTCAGAGTATTTACTTTGTCTGTTCTTTGCCACAGGCTAGTTATCGTTAACCTCATGTTCTGCCATTGATTCTACTGTGTGTTGGAGTTGGTATCTGATGGTAGAATAGCAAATAGTCTCTCAAAAGAATAAAAGTGAAATGTTCAAAACCAAATAAGATCAGTTATCCCCTCCTCAAAAAACCTAAAGTATAGACAAAAAGCATAATAGAACTAAAGTCATTGCCTATTTTGAGGAGGGCTGTTTGATGAGAATTACTCATAGCTGAGAAAAAAATATGTTGTTTTTATTGCACTGTAGTGAAAAGATGATAACCAGGTTTGTTTCACCGAAACAATGCTGAAGTTATTTATTATTTATGAAACAAATTCGGTAATGAGAACACACTTTGAGACTCCCTTAGTTTTTCAGAAAATGGTTAATCCTGCCGTGTGCTGCGCATTCTGGTCCTTGTCCAGAAAACTTCTTGTTCCATGTGACTTTTCTTTTAAATATATGAGCATAGATCTTTTGAGGTTGTGTTAGTCCAGTCCTGAGCCTAAGAGGGGCACTGTACCAGGCACTGGGCTGTTAGAAATGAGTTAACCGGTCCCCATCAGGAGCTAAGCAGCACTCTCCCAACAGCAGCTGACCGTAAAAACCACTCTTGGTCCTTTTCAGTGAAAAGAACTGAACTCCTGAAATCTGTAAAGGATTAGGTGTATTAGGAACAGCAGGTATGAAATGTTCCTGATGTCTGTTCCACTTCACTGTGCCCATGAAGGGAGGAAAGTGAGGGGCAGGGGAGGAATGGGGATATGGGAAGATGGGTGAAGATGGGTGCGTGCCCAAGGCTGGTCCCACAGTAGGACATACTGCAGTAACCTCAGGGGCTCTGGGGCTATTGCTAACAACCTCAGGAACAATTTTATACAAGAGTACTTGGCCTTACTGCTTGCTCCTTCAGGTACAGAGCATATAGAGGAGTTGATACACTTTATCTGTGGTTAGGGAAATCATGTGGTTCATCTGCTTCTTCAGACTGTGACTCATACAAGATTACTGTAGTACAGGACTTCAGGAGAAAATGGGTGATAAATAGCAGTTAGACTAGGGATCTGTCCCTTAAATACCATCTTATGCAATCTGAATTCACTGCCAACCACAGCTGTTTCCAATCTGCCTGACTTTGGCCCCTAATTCACACCTGTATTTTAGGTACTTAAGAAATCAGCTTTCCCAAAGCAGCAACCTAATTTGTGGCACAGGTAATGAAAAGAAGATCTTGAAGGAACCTTTTCTCTGAATTCCTATGTGCAGGCAGGTAGGAGATCCCTCTGGAGCAATGAGAGGCGGTTGTCTCTTGCTGTTAGTCAACCAACATTTGGGTCCAAGGTTGATATCTAAGGCAGGTTTAGTCTAGCCTTGCCTTCTAGACCACTGCTCTAGCCTGCAGAGAGGGAGACAGACCTGTCAAGGAGGGATGTTCTTTCACTGTAAAATGGATGTCTAAGATATGAGGTGAAGGAGAAGGCCATCCCTCTTTACTATTGAAGAGAGAGCTGAGATGATTTGCTTAAAGGTAAGATGGCTGTTATAGTGCTTCCTTCAGGGGTGCAGCCTAAGCTGGTTATCTAGGCTTCCTCTGCTGTTATGAGGGAAGACAGGAATATCCGTAGGGCGATTCATCCCACCTTATGATAAATAGTGTGAATTGCCTTCTGGAAGTGCTCATTTTTCATTGCCCACAGAGAAAGGCCAGTCACCCAGCTCTAATTAGACACCTGAATCGTAGTTGGCTAAAAGTACATGAATGATTCCTTCCTGAAACTACTGTTTGTCTGAATGTCATACACATTTAAGTACACAGAAAGAAAGAAGTATGTAGATATGTACTTATATATGTACAGACTTATATATGTACACAGAAAGAATAGATTTTGTATTGAAACCAGTCTTGTAGCTACAGCTCCTTAGTTTGGGGGAGGAGAAAAATGAGCTCTGTGTCTGGTGGAAATGGTGGAAGATGTGTGTGTTCTGGAAGGAAGGAATGGAAAATCCTATGAAAAGGCATAATTTTTTTCCAGCTGGGTTTGGGATAGACAAATACAGCTGCCGCATAAATGGAATGTCTGATATTTCTGTAACAAAGAAAGTTTCACCGGAACACTTTAATTTGCTGCTTTCCTCTTCTTAATCCAACCCAAAGTGCTGGAATCTCTACCAAATATGACATTAACAATAGGAAGGACTTGACATAAGGCTCATCTTGGCTGAAATGCTGGCTTTTATAAGCAGACATTAGTTTTATTTCTCTGTGGTCAGTTACTAAAGATAGACAGATCCTGTCCTACAAGCTTTATCTTTTCAAGATTTGATTTTAATGGTGCTTCCTAATCTTGAAGTCATGCTGGCTGCCTAATTCCACGAGCACAGAGCAGTAAGTCACGTATAGAAAGAGATTCGGTCACAAGAAGCGAGCGTTTTTGATGCAGTGTAATCTGGGAACGTTATGTTCATCCTTCTTTTCCTAAGGAGCGGAGCCAGTGAGTTCATGGCCAGATTGCTTTTCCATGATACCTTCCCTCTTTTTCGCAAGTGTTCAGATTTCTTATTTTTTATTTGTTTTCAAAACCAAGGTTGTATATACTCTCTTAGGGCTTGAAGGCAGGGCAGGGAGAAGTAAAGCGTTTCGGGTGAGAGGACCAAATTCCTTTTGCTTTACACCTACACTGAAGACAGACAGAGATGTCATTCTGCATTTTACACCATTGTGTGGAAGGGCAGCATTTGGATGCAAGACAGAGAAACCTGCCGCTATCCATCTGAAACAGTCTGACAAAACTGCAAAAGCATTTAGGTGTCTGGAAAACAGACTGTCTGGTTTGTGTTTACGTTGTAAAAAGCCCAAAATGAGAAATAGCAGATGAAAGAAAAATCTACTCTTGGTGACCCCTTCGTGTTTTCCTGCTTATTAAGAACCTTGCTTTTAACTCCGGGAGAGGAGCAGGCAGCATTTCCACATCTGCATGCTTCAGCTCCATTGTAGGACAGAATAAATGTGGAAACAAATTATAACGTTTCTTTGAAAACAGAGCAATAGGGAGTTAAAAATACGATGTTTGTTTCGGGTGCCAGGAGAGCTATATTGTGCCTAGACAGGGAGCACCAGTGGTTTCTGTTAAACTATTTAAAGGAGTCTGTGAGAACAGGAGGTTGCATGGGAGTGTAAAATAGTCTTCACCCTTTACTGCCAGGGGGCAGGTGTGAATTATGCTGTGGGTGACATTTTTCTCTTCAACGAGGGACTGATAACTGCTGTGTGTTGGGCACGAAATCCTGGTATGGGACACAGCTTTGGGTGGCCCCTTTCCGTGAGCTCTGCCTGGCCAAGCCCCGCATTCCCACCCGCCTGTCGGAGCCGCCTGCTGGGCTTTGAATTCTGCAGCTGCCAGGCCTTGGAAAACATGTCTTCATCAAGCAAAAATGTATGGTCTTCTGCATAAATGAACTGCAGCTTACAAATATCCAGTGGTGTCGCTGGGCTGCCAGGCTAAGGAACTGCCACAAAACCCGTAGCAGGCGTCGCAGCCCAGCTGTTTCCAGCCTGGTGAGCAGGGCGGGGGATTAGGAGGGCAAGTGGCTTGGGCTGGATGCTGGCTCTGAAATGAGGGACAGACCATTGTGCCCTGCTCTGAAGAGAAACCGTGGCCAGGAGGAGAGAAGGACTCCCTTTTCAAGCCTGGAGGTGCGGTGCAGAAATTAAGCTTCTCCCTTGTAATGGCTGCAGCTTGCAGAGGCACCGAGCAGAATCACTTAACCTCTCACTCTTCTCCCTCATTGACAGCATCTCTATTTACTGTAGTTTTGGCTTCTTGCTCACATAATTTCTAGACACAACTACAAATCCTGCGAATCTTATCCAAGGAATGACAGACTAATCACCTCTCTTGCTCTGGCCAGACCTATCTGCGAGCCCTGCAGCTGTCATACAGCCACTTATAAGATGCCAGAGCCTGTGACCTCCCTATATGTACTTACATCTCACAGCCCTGTCTGTGTTGAAATTTAGGGGTGAAAGGGAACAGTTATTGAACGAGGTGCAGTTCAAGCTAAATGGATCAAAGACAACAAGAAAAACTTCCACAGCATAGAAACTGGAGCTGTGTTCTTGAAAGCTGCCATTTTTGGGCTGCTTCCGAAAGCCAGTCTTGCCCTAAACTGAGGGTAATCAAATCTCTGACTCCAGCGTGCTCACAGGTAGCTCCAGGGATCAGCAGTTCACTTCCTTTCATTTAAATCATCAAGGATTAGCCACTTCTAGATTGGGATAATGGATTTGAATTAACATGACGAGGTTATGATCATATGAGATAACCACCCCCCTTTTTTTCTTGCGTAGCGCTAAGCTGCGGTGACTGAAATACTCCAGGCTGCTCTGCAGGGTGGTGTGGGCAGGGATTGATGGGATGAGAAGAGCTACCTGCCCTTTCCCACATGGACTGTGGCCATAGGTGGTTCAATATATTACCTTTCGTTGATGGCCAAAGCGCAGGCTGGCTCTACGTACACTGTAGAAAAGCACTAGCAACACCCTGTAGCTGGGCGAGAAAGAACCAGTGCCTGACAGAATTAATTCTAATTACTGAAATGCTGATTGGGATCTTTGGGCACTACCATAATCATCGTAGTAGTAATAAATAATAATTGTAGTTATCATTATTTTATTATTGTTTTCCCTGTAGACATTGCAGTGATGAGAAAGCCTTGGATAGACTTACTTAGATAATTACTTGTATAAATTTCACCACATTCCTAAGAAACAGATTTATTAGCTGCATAATGCCAGCTCTCTGCTAAGCTGGTTTTTGAGGGTGTAATAAATATCATTAAAACAAATCAGCTAGGAGTTGGTTAAGGGGGTGAGCTTTAAGTTTGATGAGAATAAATTTTTTATTCTGTCATTTCATTTTTAATCTTCCTTCCCATATAATCCACCAAAACCTGCTTGCATCTTTTATTTACCTTTAACAAATACTAGCTCTCACCCCAGGCTATTTTGCCACATATTTGCTGAATTAGGCTGCAAGCAAGTTAGATCCCGTGCTGTTAATAAGTTGGCCCAGGTTTTTTTTCGCTTCTCCACCTTGTGAGATTCAGTTTATTCTCAAAGCTAGCAAAAGGCTAGGTCATGAAATGCTGTTCTTCCAAGGGCACTCGCTATTCACTTCTTCATTCACTCGCTAGTCGTTTAAGCCAGCATCTTCAAACTCCTCATCTTCTTTCTTAAATCTCAGCAGGGAGGCAGATTTGTGCCCCCGACTGTGATCTCCGACACTATAGCGTTACAGGCTGCTGCTGGTCCCGCGCCTTTAGAAACAGTCCTGACCGAGCAATTAGATTGTGTTCTGTCGGTGAATAGCATTAAGGGTATATAGGAGACGTGGCTCTTTTGTTTGTTTTATTTTATTCTGGCCGTGTTCTCCGTGAACAAAAGCATTTGCTGTTAATCCCATTGCTCGTCTTGGTTTGTAATGATCATTTCTGTGATGGTGAATTAGCAGGAGCTGCTAGTGCATGCCTGAGCTCACAGCCATTAATTTTCCTGATTTTCTTCTGATAGAGCAGGTGCAAACTGGCAGTGTTTGACCCTAATAAGTTACACTAGTCTTGCCAAATTTTGTTTGCCTGGAACAAGGAACATTATTTGTATCAACAACCTGGTAAAAAGTGAGCAAATGGATTTGTTGGTCGGGTAAATTTTCATGACAAATTTACAAGCCTGTGTTTAAACAATGTAATTTATTTAATCTTGTGATTTTACTAGTTCTTTATCGTAATCATACAATAGCACCATTACAGTATATGTTTTCTTCCCTCATGAGACAGATGGATAGTGGCTGAGGCTCAAAGGTAATATTTATCTACAAGATAGTATAACGAAGGCAGAGATTTGCAAGTTAATACATTTCGAGCTGATAAAATAATTCCAAAGGAGAAGCAATGCTAGGGTGTAATTTATTTTTTTAAAAATCCTATTTAATAGAACATTCAGTGCCTTATGACATACATATTGCAATGATGTTGCTCTATAAATGTCCCTTCCTGTCATCATTTACATGATTGATTACCTTGCAGCTGCATAAACTTGAATAACTCAGTAAATAACCTGTTACCACAGGATGCACATGCATCTTGCTGCGTGTGTCGTGGAAATGTATGTTGGTATGTTTGGGCATCTATGCTTTTATATCTCATGAGCGTGTAATTATGATAAATCAAGCTCTTCGGTGTGAAATACAACTTTCCATGTAGAGTGCCGTGTCTGTTCTGTTCATAGCTGAAGGTTGGCCATAATATAACGAAGTTTGTTGCTTCTCCCAAGATAAATAGACATGTGGGTTTTGAACCATTAATAACTGTGAAGATGATGAAAAGTCAAATAGTGGACAGTTAAGATGCAGCAACGTTGTACTCTCTTCTTTGCCTGGAGTTTCAGTGCTTTAAGGATTATGATCCACAGTAAACAAGATGTTCAGTCTAAATTGTGTAGACTTGAACAGGAGTTTTAATGAGCACATAGCTAACAGACTCTCAAGACTCATGAGATGCTGCCTATCCCAGTCTGCAGTCCTTTCTTCTGTAATGAAAATAATTTCGTAGAAATAAAAAGAAGTAGCTTCCCTTCATTTAAGTGCTTCATCTTACATAAAAATCTTGGATTTCCTGTTCTTTGGAGACCAAAACACTGTCCAGAAAACAAAGCAATTTTTGCCCTGTCTGTCTTGGTAGCAAATATTTTGCTCTAGTGGAATGGGAACACAATTAATGTAGGGTAAACATTTATGTTCCTTAGCATGAAAGCAAGCCAGCAAGATCCTCAGGTCGAGCTGATGGGGCAGATCCTGGGAAGGCGCGGGGTGAAGAGGGCAGCAGGCAGCTGGCTGGTGGGACAGGCCGTTGCTTTGAACCGTGCAGGGAGGGACCAGCCCCAAAATATGAATTTCAGATGCCTCAGGGTGGCTGGAAGTCTCATAGCTTCCCCTTAGGTCGAACATGTGCTTTTAGTGGAGGATATTCCCATTCCTGTCCTGTATGAGATCCTAAACAGTAGATAGACAAAGATAAAAAATATTTTGTTATTACACTACCAGCATCAGTTTCCTGTTTCTTAAAAATAAACTTTGAGTGTAATATGAGCAAAATTGAGGCTATGTTATGGAGATAGCTCTTTGCCATTGCCTTCTGTTGGGAGAAGCAGGTTTGCAAGCAGAAGTGATGGACCTTGGGCAGACAGAACGAAAAAGATACACACCAAGTCCCACATGCCTGGGGAAAGAGCACAAATTATAATTCTGAACGTGTCTTTATTTTAAAAGATAATCACTTATTTCAGTGCCCTTTTGGAGCGCAAATCTTAAATATACGTCATACCTTTGAGTCTACAGCACAGTGAGTCATATGGCTTTGAATGTAAATAGGTGTCACAAACTCTGTCAGTCCTCCTGTTCCCAGCCAGGCAGCCTGGGAGGAAGCTGAACCAACTGTTCCTAGGCAGTAATGTACATTTACATAAAATGTTTCACATTTTTCATGTTTATTCCATGCAGATGGCTCCATTTTGAACATCCAGAATTTGTTTTGACTTTCTGACTATAGCTTGTAAACAGAGAGTTGGCTGGCGTCTGCACCGGGGATAGGTAGCTTTTCATATTTGATGTAAAATTGAGTGAGCCTGTAGCCAAACCATTAGTCAGTCAAAATAACGTTGCAAGTCGGTTAAAGGCAGCATATCCAAACCATGAGGGAAGCCTGAATTAGAGGCGGTAGCTTTGTCCATAAATTGACAAATTGATGTGCTAGTGGTGTTTCACTTACACAGCTCCTTTAGCCAGACTCTAAATGCGTCTTTGCGAATCAAGGCATCTTGCTATTAAATGTTTTGAACTGAATCACACAAAAGTTCTGTTACATAAACGTGGTGATACGAATAATGCAGGGAAAATGCCTAGATATACATATATTTATAACTCAAGATGCAGAAAACTTGGCTGCATCACTATTAAGCATGAAAACACTAGTGCTGATTCTTGTCTGTGTGTATTACACGTACGGAAATTATTTTCAAGGACAAATGAATGCCAAAAATGTAAAGTTCTCTACTTTTTCTTTTGTCAGATCCACTCCTAATCTTGCAAATGAGGTTTTAGGGTTATTTTTCCTGCTAGCAGTATTTAAATACTTTGGCTCTTTTCTATATATTACCTAACAGAAAGGGACACAGATTTTGATTTCTTATTTGAGAATGTAGTCAAGCCATCTTTTGCTTTAAAAGGTTCCCTGTGCCTTTGTCTTCTCTAGTTTAAGTAATTAAGTTGAAGGATAAGTAGCCAGAGTATGTTCAAAGGCCTTGGCTTTATTTTGTTAGATCTAATTATTCCAGGAAATACAAAATATTTTTCAGTAGCTCCCCCTTATCCATTCAGAGTGTATCTGTGCTTCCTGCTTATCTGCACGTTCAGTTCTACTTGCAGGTTGCTTGGGTCTATCACCTTGCTGGAGAAATATATGATTTGTAAATCTGAAAGAATTCCCCAACAGCTACCATAAAATTAAGCTGTTAAAGAGCTCTCAGAGCTTGTTTAAATGTAGACCTAAACGAACCTCTGCTGTTTAGCTCAAGATAAATCTTTTAAAAGTCCTGTTCTAAATCACTTCCTAATTTTAATGAGTTTATATATCAGCCTTTGCCAGATTTTTACTGTAGCTATTCTCCAAGATTACAGCCATGATAAAGTAAGGACTAAAATTGTTTATTATATATTATTCTTCAGAAGCAAAACTTTTTCCCCCAGAGGCTGTTGGGAGAGCTATTGATTTTCTGCCACAATGTGAAATGTGTGACCTTTATAATATGAGCAATGATTACAAGGCCAATAAAATGACATCATTCTGTTTAAACTTCAGAGTTCGCAGGGCAAATAGCAGGATGTGCCACATTTAATGATGTCCATGGACGATAACTGTACGTTGCCTGACTTCAGGTGAGACTAAAACACGAGGCAGGCAGGCTCTTCATCCCCAAAATATACCCAGTGTTTGTGCCAGAAGTGGGGGAACAGGAGTGAATATACCAGATAGAGCCATTACCTTTTCACAGCTCATTCAGCAAGAAGTCAGTGCTTTTCTGAGGAGAGTTTTCTAAATGTTTGTATCTACCAATGCCACTGACAAAACTCCTCCTCATGTGATACAGCATGAGCTCTTTGGGGCACACCTGTGTACATTCGTATTGATCTTCCCCAGTCCACTGCATATGCTTTTACAGGACTAAATTCTAGTCTTGCAATACAGCTTTAGCCACTTCATTGCGGTTCCTCTGGAGTAGCTGAGAGAAAGCTCTGTCCCAATACATGAAGTATAACCACACAGAGCACATAGATATTCTAAGACAGGTGAAAACAAGGAACACGGAAAGCTTTGTTCAGGTTTGGAGGGGAATGCCACAACCTGATTCACTGAAATAATTTCAGAGCAGAAATTTATAGAATTCCCACCTTTCTTAAGTCACATCAGTCTGTTTCCCCACATTGTTTTCTTCCAGTCCTTCAAATGCTTATTTTTGACCCATTAAGACCTGCTTCAACCAATTCCCCGTCCATTTTCCAGCACTTAGCAAGCCAGATCCCCAGCGTGGAGACCAGGGTAGCTGTGATGTCCCTTTGCAGGCTGAACCAAGCCTGCACTCGGTATTTAGTGCAGCTAAATGTGGACCTGAAGTGCTCGCTGCTTAGAGAGCTCAAGCAAAGCAGCACAACACATTCAAGGCATCACAGAGGAAGGAACAGGGATGATTTTCTTTCCTATTTCTGGCTCATTGTGTAATATCAATAATCTCTGTAGCTTTGTATTATATTTGCCGTAAGTGGCTCTAGTGATTGATCAAACACCTTAGCTTTTCTTTGGCGTTTAATCAATTGCAGCAGCAGTTTATTGCTTGGTGTATTACAAAGTAAAAGAGATTATTACTTAATTATTCTGAAAAACAGCAGCTTGTAGTTATTGCTAACACGGGTATGTGTCTACACTGACATCGGTGTCACATCATCCTTTCCTTTGTGCCTCCTGGTCTCTGCACTGCGATTCCCGATGGGTGACACGCAGTCATTCCCGCAGCCATCGCCAGCACAGTGCAATTAGTGGCGTTAAATAAATAATTGCTTACGGTGAGGCTTCCCACAGTGCGAAGAGCCTGATTCTGTCACTTGCTGCGTACCTCCAGATCTCACTTAGATTTTCGGCAATATCCTTATTAACCAGCCCACGTAGACATGAACTCACTGTCAGGTACAAACCACTTCTGGAAACAATTCAGCCAGAATTACATCTGTACCAGGAGGCGTTTTGATAGCCCAGGGTGCAGCACCGGATGTGTGCACAACTGGAGATAAATCCGATATGGGGAATGTTATTGGTATGTGAGTGCAAGAAAGAAAAAAGAAGAACATTTTGTGACATCCTCTTGAGGATCTAGGAAATGGCAACTCCTCTGTTTTGACACCTGAGGTTTTCTGCCCTGAGTGCAAAACTGAATCCATATGCAAGAGTTCAGAAGAAGTATTGTGGTGTCATAAAGCATAAGGATTCAGGGTAGTGTACACATCTGTGCATATAGGGGTACCAGAGATACCGGGATGAATACGTATTCTAAAGCATTGGCTTGTGGAAGAGGATCTAACCTGCCTGTATTCCCATGCAAAGGGATATTTAGAATAAAAAAAATGGGGATTAGTTCCTGTGCTTTACCCTGGCTTTCTCTGTGATGGTAGACAAGGGTATTTGTATCCTTGTGTCTTGGATTCCCTTTGTGAATGGGAGTAACCATTGCTCACTACCTTAGAGAAGCATATGAAGTTAAGGGCTGCCAGCTGCTCCTCCATTGTGGTAATGGACACCATCTAAATACTTTCAGTAGAAAAATGAAACCTCTTTAAAGTTTTGATACTGCAAAGATTCATGTAAATTAAAGTTGTGCCCTTGACTTAAACAGGGCTAGTCAATGGAAGACCAGTGACAAAGCATCCACTGCAAATTTTAAGCATTTTCCTAAATGATTTTAGGGTTTATTGGGGTGGGTGGGGTGGGGTGTCATGAGGGAAGAAAACTGAACCTCATATGTTGTTTACTTTTCCTCCGTTATGGCAGTAGAGGTCTGATCATCACCTTTCTAGGCAGCTTTGTGAATCCAAGAGGTTGGTAGTGTTCTTGCTCGTGCTTAAGCTAGCATTGCCTGTGAATAGTGATGCTTTGGCCAGTCCGTACAAGTCACGCAGCATCGTATGCCGGTTTTGTGTCAATCGTGCAATGGCTTTTGCAAGTACTCTAGCAGAATTGGAGCGAGCAGACGTTGACTGTCCAGGGACTAGAAGTTCATGTTTCTTTGAGAAGGTGCTGGATGGTCCTAACCATTAAAAGAGTTTATTTTCTTACTCCAACAGATTTCCCCTCCCCTCCTTGATGTTACCAAATTTATCGTCACTTTTGTCTTTCAGGTGTAACCTGTCTTTAGTGTTGCAGACACATCAGCCAACCATGCATTAAGAACTCGGCCCTTACTTTAATTCAGTATAATTTTCTTTTTGTCCAATAATTTCACGAGCACTAATCCACACTTCAAATGCAGGAGATACTTTGATCCCCAAATTGTTCAGCACTTCATGCAGGAAAAACCATAGGCCACAGTCATGAAACTCCTAGAGGATGGCTGCTGGCTTCCTGTGGCAGAGCTGGTTGTTGTTTTCCCCCCTCTCCCTTCTTTGCTCTAACCATTTTGTCTGTCTATCTTGTCTTGTATTCAGTTTTCAAAGCAATTGCCATGAAGGGCTTCCTTTTTTTTAGTGCCTAAAAGGGAACAATAGATTTTTAGATTAAGCATATATCTATATACATATTTGGTATGACTTGTCTATATATGCATATCATATCTATACTTTAATATAACATACTGAGAAGTTCAAACTAAACAGAAATTGATAATTATTATTCTTATTTTTTTTATGAAAAGGTCTTTAAATGTATCCTTAAGTGCACATGACATTTAAAATTATTCCAGTGCTGTATTCCTGAAAAAGCAGATGACCTTTTCTCTTGAAATTGGAGAGTGTTTTTTCCTTAACAGTTATATTATGCACAGAGGATGAGATGTTAACCAAGATGTTAAAATGTATTGTTTCCCTTTGAAAGCTAATCCTGTTCCTCATTTTCATTAATGTTGGCTCATTCATTTTTCTTTCTTTCCTTTCCTTTCCTTTTCTTTTGCAACTGTTTTTGCATGAAAATGCAGAGTAGCAATAAACAGATTTTTCGTAAGACTTGCTTTAAGACTCTTCTCTTTCAGATCCAGTTAAAGATTTTAAGTTCAGTTATTTTAAAATTCATATTCTTCAGTTCCGTAAACAAAAATAATGGAGAAATATAATGAGGTGCAAAGCGATTTTCTAGCCCTCACTAATCAATAAATGCCAACAAAAAAGGGGATAGTGTAATGTCCGTAATTTAATTGTCTGCTGTTACCAGGTCACCACGAGACAGTAGCAGAAGCGGGGAGAAGCTGGAATTGGCCATGTCCAACCTCACTGCGGATGTCCTGGAATTACTCCTGGAGTTTGTTTATACAGGTTCTTTGATCATAGATTCAGCCAATGCAAAAACCCTACTGGAAGCTGCCAGCAAGTTCCAGTTTCATACTTTCTGTAAAGTCTGCGTTTCGTTTCTAGGTAAGAATCACTTCTTCTAATAAGTTTTTAAGATTTCAGTTTAAGGTTTGTATGACTTCCTTCTAACAACTCTTAAAAGATAATTAGGAAACCCAAGATTAAATATAATAAAAAGAAACATCAATTTTATTTGGGTTGAGATTTGAATTTAAAATGCTGCATTTACATCTTGGATAGATCTTGGTTCATACTTGGTATCAATGATGACATTTTGTTTCCCAGCGGTTGATCACTGCACAGACATCAGGCTGTAACGCACAGATTGCTTATAACTGTGACAGCAAATGTTGGGTGCTACATCAGGACAGCTTGGTCAAGCACTGAAAGAGCTGGGGGTGGACTCTCACAGAGGAGTCAGGATCCACAATTTTCTTGCATCCATGAGAGTCTTTCACGTGTCCAATGTGCTTGTAAACAGGATCTGGATGAACTACTTCAGGCTGAATGTTCACGAGTTTGTTCTTTCATACAGAGTTATGGTCTGATGGATATGTGTCATCCCAAATGGTAGATGGGAATGAAAGGTTGCTGGGCCCTCCTTTGGTAACTGGTGTACCCTGTGTGCACGGGGAGTGTTTGCCTCAGTGAGGGTGTTCAGATGAACGTCATCACCAGTGCCTCTGTCCATCCTCTCATGGCCTTGAATGAGAAGCCTATTCTTCTTGTCCAGAGCACCGTATCAGCCTGCTCCTTGCATTTTCTGTATGTTTTTCAATATAGACTATTCCGAAACAGTCCAAGGTAACCAGCTCAGTTAACTAAGATTTACTGGTCTGAATTGGAACCATCCAGCCCCATTTGTGTTATGTCAGAAAAGGAGCTAGAACTGGAGCTCAAATGAAACACACATTGGTTCGAATTCCTGCCTGTGTCACATGCCACTCCTTTACTAACACAGCTATAGTATCAGTTAATGAAATGGTAATAATTTATAAATATAAATATGATTTATAAATTATTAGCACAAACTTATTAATACAGAACATGTGAGCTTGACCCCAAATATATCTTCAACTCTTGTGAACTATAGATTCTTCTCAGGCAGTTCTCATTTAAAATTGACATCTAGAATTGAAGAGTGTGGAAGAAGGGAGTTTAGAAAATGTTGCACTCATTGAAAAAAACAAACAAACAAACAACAAAAACCAAAACAAACTGAAGCGAGTCCAGTTTACTGCTGTGTTAATTTTCACAGCTAAGCTGACCTGGCAAGGTGAGTGGTGTGACCAGGCTGGTACAATAAAAGCATTGGAAAAGAATCTGTGGTATTTTATCCTTCTCTTGTTTCCAGCTTTTTATATGTCCCTTGTATAAAAGTCTGTTCTTAAATGAATAGGTAATGGGAAATGAAATCTGTGCTTTGCAATCCCACCATGCTGGCTGTGCAGCTTGACTAAGGGCTCTGGCATTGCTTTCCCCCAGCATCCCTTCATCACCTTTTAAAGTAATTAGATCTTACGGCCTTTCCAGGAACAGATACATTTAAGTCGCGCTATCTCTAAAGATTCAGCCACAAAACCAAAATACATTTATTTCACTAAATCAATGTGAGATTTCTCTTTTCCGATAGTTAATATTTGAATTCAGTGAACCATGTTATGGTATGAAATAGTAGAGTTGGTTATAAGTTCAGTGATATATAGGGAGTCACCAGAATTTTGTATTCTCATTTGGAGAATTCATGGAGTGTAATTGCTTATTTTTATTTATAGCTGTGACTGGATTGCTTTACAGAGATAGTAGAGCATTTGCCATCTTAAAAGTTTAGGGAAAGACATTTTTTCTTCTTTGTGGCTGCGTTTTTTCTTTTCATCCCAGACACCTCTGCTCCCACAAAGCAAAAATGTGGTAAAAATCAGGGTGTTTTCCAGGGTTTGTGGAGGATTCACCAGTATAAACAGTGATTCTTTCCCATCAGTGGCCACATCTAAATAGTGAGAGAAGTGGAGGGAAGTCCAAAGACGCCCAAAGAAGTAAAAGCCCCAAACTGATAAGTCTGTTCAGCAGAGTACAGACATCTCAGAGGAAGTTCCTGGCTTTTTCAGCCATGAAGCTCCAGCAGGATCCTAACTGGTTGATGTCCAGGCAGCTCTTGTGTCTCTGTCCTGAGCCTCTCAGCAGCATTGGATAGAGGCGCCCCTAATCTACTTGCACTTTCTGGTGGAAACATCCTGCAAATGAGTCAGGAAAATTATTTCATTTCAGCAGGAGATTTCTTAACCAGCTTCACCGGGCTAATTATAGCCACCTTCTCTCTCTCCCCCACATGCTGTCTCCTCTGCTTTTGTCTAGACCATGAGAAATG
Organism: Limnodromus scolopaceus; assembly: GCA_028565335.1. Taxonomy (NCBI): domain Eukaryota; kingdom Metazoa; phylum Chordata; class Aves; order Charadriiformes; family Scolopacidae; genus Limnodromus; species Limnodromus scolopaceus. Next base: position 112,721,307 of record JAOXNO010000024.1, read on the forward strand.
ACAACAGTTTTGTGCCGACTGATGTAACGATGCTGACAAGTTCCTACAGGCACCATATGATAACTGGTCAAATGTTTGCAAACCGGTCAGGGCGTCATAGGTATTTCCTCCATCCATATGGCTGAAGACTTGAGGTTTTTTCCTTTCTCTTTTTTTTCATATTTGTTTTTCGCTATCGTCACAGTTATGGTTCAAATTGGATTTCAGGTGATTCTTCAGTATCACCATTTCAGTCCATGATGCAGGGACTCCCATCACAGGAGTGAACAAATTCTAAGCTTGAACTCCAGCCTGCTGCTGATAAAATAGAAGTATTCTTCCTTAAGTCTAAAGAAGTTGGTGGAATCTGTTAGATTCATGGAGCAGAACATGAAAGAGCAGGAGCTCTGAATTTTCTTAATCTACTGGGCAAAGGGCACAAAGACGAAGTTTGCAAAGAGTATGAGGGGGAGCTATGAGAAAAACTGAAAGATGGACCAGTGATGAGACCTGGATGAACAGGCCTATGCTCCTGAGGGAAGAAGAGGCCTTTATGGTCCTTATGAATTCAAGAGAAAGTGTTATGGCTAATTTTTTGTTCATCAAAGTAGAGGATATTGAGTCAGCTGGAGAACCATGCTGCCTAGCGCTGGAGAAACTGAAGCATCAACCATAGCTGGAGAAAGGAGAACTAAGGAACATTCTCACAGGGAAAGCGAAATCTTTTGGACAATTAATGCATCCAGAAGTTTTCCACCTGTCGCTCATCTTCACATTATTTTCCCACTAGTAGGAATACCTGAGGAATAAGATCCCAATCAGAATATACACAGACTATGATGAGGAAATGCACGTTTTATGCTACTTTTAGTGATATCCAAGTCATCATCTAGAAAGCATCTCTAAGTGAAAATACAGTTCTTAATGCACACAGAGGGGGCTTGTATCAACCGCTGAGCTTCCATCATGTTGTTACCAGAATCTCACTGAGTAATCCTTCCTACAGATCATCTATCTCTGACTTTATCTCAAGTCGTCCCACTCCCAGAAGTGCAGACTTAGCAGTCTGCCTGGCTGATTATTTCATGATGGCTCTGCATAGGATCCCACTCCAAAATCATGTCTAACACAAGTGGAGAACACCAGCTGCTGATCTGCAATTTTGTGACATACATAGAAACAAATATGCTATCCAGAACTGTCTCAAATTAGTGAGAAACTACTCACACCTGATATCCTTAAAGTCCACTCAGGAGTCTGTTATGAACTGTCCTTGAGCACTGGGAATAGCTTAGTAGTCAGCAGTCGTGTTCTGGATGGACTCATGGTGAAACTCCATAAAAAAGTGTTGTTACAAGTCCAGTGTCACTGTGGCAAAACCAGCAATTATTGTAAACGTGTCAGTATCCAAAGGACAATGACTCGGGAGCAGATGGAGCAGAACTGGTCCTTAGCTGTCTGTCGTGTCGGTATCCAGAAGTGCCCCCAGATTGCAGTCACTTGGGATGGGCTGTATTATATAGCAGAATCTGTATGTAAGTAGTCATGTAGGCTACCTTTATAGTCAGTGAAGAGTAACAGGCACAGTTCTACTCATCCTGAAGTTGTTATCCAGAATATTACCAGATTGATCCAAAATATTTCCAGATTGCTGCTTCAAATTGTTTGCTTATGTGCATACAGGGGTACTAATGGGATTGCTCCGTTGCACCATCAACAGGTGGAGTCAAGAAAGATCAATATTTCCCCCAAATTTTGTGTTGGAGGTGAAAAATTGGATGTTTTTTCTGTTCACAGGATAGAGATTTTCCCTGCCTCTTATAGCTGTTGCCCCAACCTCTGTCTTGCTCACCTGCAATGAATCCCTCTAGTTCACATGCCAGCCTTCATCTTAAAAAGCCATCACTGTGCCCACCTTGCTGTGGTGCTCATCACATCAAAGGTGATGAAGTGCAAAGAAGTGTGTCACCAGCCTCCTGAACATCCCCCAGCCTGCATCTCCCTGGGACCCCTCTAAATGCCCTTGCGATACTTGCTGATTCAGACAGGGATAACATCCTTTGGGTCTGCCACCAAGCGGTTTCTCTGCAAGGGGAAGGAGTGAAGCTCAAAGGGACCAGGTGGAACTGCTTGGACACCAGCATACCGAACTGCATCTGTCACACAGCCTGTCCAGATCAGAAGAAACCAGTCATGACCCGTGCTTTTTCTGCCCCACGCCATAGGCTCAGCTGGGGATGGTATGGAAATCTCTCCTGATAGAGGCAGACCAAGTCCCTTGAAGGCAAAGACTCATTCTTGCAATTCTTTTCCATCAAATGCTAGTAAACAGCTGCTTAATGAGTCAAACTTGATTGTTACCTTTATTATAAACCCTATGAGGATAAGGTGGAGCAGTGTCCAATTTTTCTTTGACTTGAGAGTTTGCCAAGTGCTGATGAGAGTTTGGGGCTCCATGAGATGATTATTTTACCCCCAGCAGTACGTATACATGAAACTGTGCCAACAGACAGAGCCAAGAAACCTGCAAGAGGGTTTTGGTTCTTTTTTTTTTAAAAAAAGAAGAAATTTTGGGAGCAATGTGCTTCATAGCTATCAGATTGCACCCTGTCTCTGGGCAGTCTTTGAGTGACAAAATCTACTGACAGCAAACAGTGCCGCTGCTCCAGTCTGCTTGAGGAAATGGGCTCCTTGGAGTCAGTACAATCAACTGATGCAAAATGAGATAACCTACTTTTAATACTGCTGGATCTGTAGAAGAAAATAAAAAGATTTAGGGGGAAAAAAAAAAAGAAAAAACAAGACACAAACCTCCTAATCTCATGCCAAGTTAAAAAAAAAACAACGTGGGTCATAATCCCATGTTAATAAAAGCCACATATTGGCAGTGTGCAGGTTTTAAATCTGATGAAGGCACAAGCTGGGTGTAGGGAAAAATCCCTGAGTGTTTCAGGCAGAGGCAGTCTGATGGGAGTTTTGTTTGAAGAGATGTGGGGCCATCACGCATTCCTGTCCAGTGCTCTGAAATAGTGCACTAGGATATGACACTGCCCCAACGTGATATACTTCTCCTCCGGCAGCGCAGAAGCCTGCCACTGGTGCCAATGCTTTTGTGATCTATTGCAGTCTTTCTCTCTCTTATTTTTTTTCTTGGTCCTATATCTTAAAAGAATATATTCTGCCTATTAATAGTGGCTTGGTTAACAAAAGCGGAGAAGAATCTGAGAGTTCCTCTTCTAAATGTCTGAAATTGGTGGGTTTTTCTTCAGAATAGCTGAGAAGGAAAAAAGTACAGTCAAATGTATGGTGTAGCACGCTTTTAACTCGGAGCTACACACTGTGCCATTACTTCTGTTTGCCGGGTAGGAGATAATGCTGTCTCCTCTGTGCATGATTTTCTTTGAAACCCACTACACAACATTTAACAGAAGGCGTTGGTATAATCTGTGTTTTGCATAAGGGATGTCATCACATTCAGCAGCAACAAAGTTCCTTTGAAAAAAAAAAAAAAAAAGAGGGGGGAGGATTTTTTTTTATTTGAAGTAGCTTAGTAGCTGAACAGGACAAAAATTATCATAAAGCGACTGCAGCATCCTCAGAAATGTCCTTAGTGCTGTTTGCATTTATTCTTAAGTGTCTGCACTGGTGTTTACATCTTTGCTGTTTCTTAAAGCAACATTGTGGGCGGTAGAAATAGCAGCAGTCTCTTGGCTGGGTTCCCGTCCCTTGGGAAGCCCCAGATACTATTATGTCAGTAGGTTTCCCCGGTGCCTTGTGAAGGCTCGCACAAAAAGCAAACTTGGAAAGTGCATTTCTCTCCCCATCCCCAGCTCAGTTGTTAGACAGACTTTGATTTTGTACTTCAAGCCCCAGTTCTAAAGTAACCCAGAGTGCTCCTCCTAATTAAGTCCCTGAAATTAATTAGAGTCGGAGGCTTGTCTGTGGCACTTATTTTTTTCATTATCTTGGTACAAATGTGAATCTTGCTTTTAATAATTCTCACATTCTTTTTTTTTTTCCTTTTAGAAAAACAGCTGACTGCTAGCAACTGCTTAGGAATATTAGCCATGGCTGAAGCCATGCAGTGCACTGAACTATACAACATGGCCAAAGCATACGCCTTGCAGATTTTCCCAGAGGTGGCAAACCAAGAAGAGATCCTTAATATCTCAAAAGACGACTTCATTTCCTACATGTCCAATGACAGCCTGAACACCAAAGCAGAGGAGCTGGTGTATGAAACAGTGATAAAGTGGATTAAGAAGGACGCTGCAATCAGAGCTCAGGTAAAAATAATCTCAGCAGCCTCACTCTGCTCCATTCCCATGAATGCCTCTTTTAAAATAGAAACCATCCCCATGCAATTTCAAACATGAGGGTGCGTAGGAGATGGGATGGGCAGTTCAGATAAAAAAAGAGAAAGGGGATGCAGACTATGCATAAAATGTGTGTAATTTCAAAATGTGATCCCTATATCTGATCATTTAGAATCAAAATCTTGTCTGTGACATGCATGGTACAAAGCTAGAGCCTCGAGTTGTTGGCTGCGAGCTCGGTCAGAGATAAATCAGGAAGGATTAGACTTGTGTGAGATGCTACTTTAAGAAGGGGATGCGTTTTAGTAACAGTAGGAAATAAACATCTGTCAGAAAATCTGTATTTCTTTTGATGCCACATACTGAATGAGTGTAGCTTCAGTACATAAAAAAAACCCATTTTGTATCTATATTGGCTGTTTAGATAACCCCTTGGGTATTATATATTTATTAGAGCTAGCCTTTCCTCAACCATCTGAGCTATGCAGTCTGCTCTTGACTTAAAAAACTGAGTGTATTACTTTGCCCAGCACTGTGTCCAGACAAAAGCTAGAAGCAATGACTGTTTGGAGGCAGATGATTGTCCTTGGGACCAGAAGACTCCCCTGGTGGTATTTAAAATCCTGCCACTTGCCTTCAGCGCAGCTTTTGCAAGTCAGCTTTCATGGTTAGTGAATTGTGGTGGTCTGAACCCCAAATCTTTCAATTTGGAGGGCCAGTTCTCCCCACAGCCCCCAAAAGGGGAAGGTTGCTTTCACCCTTTCCACTCCTTTGGAGGCTAAAGTTTCTGGCCTACCCTGAACAGGCCAATTTCTGTTGATCCCCCATCACAGTTGTGGACCAGACTGGGAATCAGGAAAACACTTTGCTGCACGTTTTAGTGTCCCAAATCGTGAAATCACACCAGGGTCAACCCACCACAGTTGCTCAGCAGGGACATCCTGTGCTGGCGACCTGCCACTCTCTCTGACCACCTTCTGCATATGCCGAGGATGCCATTTAGTATGGCCCAATATTATTATTGCCTAAAACATTTACACAATACTATTGATTTATCAAAATGGGCTCATTTTTGGCTCTCGCTGGCCTTGAAAAACGCTGCTTTACAGAGTATTTCACACCTTGGCTGAAGTTTGATGACAACAGTCAGTTCTGTGCAGCTCTGACTGAGCTCTGAACCTAACGCAACCTCAGGGATTATTCCCAGGGGCTGGAGCATGGGAGCCCTGCGGCAGGAGCCTGTTTGCCTGGTGTGAACAGAAGGTGTCACTCACCAGGAGGTCTGGGTTACATTTTAAAACTTGCTGGTTTAAATATTTCATTCTGTGCCCTACTGTGGTGAAGTTATGAACTTATTTTTTTAAGTGGTGGTTTTTGTTGCCCCCCTCTCACTGCTGCCACCGTCACTATCTCCTCTTTCTTCCTTTCCTGTTGTGGTTGGTTTGGTTTTCTGGGTTTTTTTTATTTCCAAGTTGCCTTCCCTTCTGCCCTGCTTCTGCAGTGCCTTTGTAGTTTACGATGGCAGTTTTATTTGCTTCTCCAAATTTCTCTGTGGTGCTTTGGTTTCGTGCATTACTTTACAAGGGCTTTTAATTTTTAATTTGTATTTATCCAGAGATGAGGGTCTTGAATAAATTAATATTAAAGATACCAAGCAGATAACTATTTTCATGCCCAATCCTACCACTAAACTGGTTTCTTTGGATCGTGGCTCTCACTTTTTTGTACTCTGTGCACTGCTTGATCTATTATAAAGCTCTTAGTTAAATAGGTACTTATTTTCTAAAAGTAGGAACTCATACTTACCATGAAAAGTACCATCTTTACAATAATGACTTTTGCATTTTCAGAGCCTGTGGAACAAATAGCTCTGATGGTGGATAGGAAGGAAGATAGACCTAAATAATCTTATTTCTGACAAAGATGATGAATGAAAATTTGTGCTTGGTGTGCGCCAAGGCCTACCATGTTGAGAAGTGCCCAAGCTCCCATGAGATGCACAGGCTGCTCAGAGCTTTATAGAGTTGGGTGACCGTGGCAAAACCAAATGTGGGATGGACCTTCCTGCAGGAGCTGTGCATGGATATTTTGTCTTGATTCACAGTTTGGTGAGATGGAGTCAATCAGGTCTCTTTAGTCTCTTTGGGGTGGGGAGCCAGCACATGGGGGGCACCAGTGCAGCAACAAGATTGTTGCTTCTGCACCCAGCTGCTGGGATCTGCGGGGAGAAGTTTTAGCCATGAATTGGAACAGCCCCAAGACATCACTCTTGCTCTACTACACTCCTCAGGTGACCAGTCTGGTTTTATTTCTCTCTGCCAAAGGCAGTCCTGGCAGTTAAATTACTTTCTTCCTACCTCCCCCCTCCCCATCTCCCTTTGTGTGACAGGTCAGGCTGTATCATCACATTTTTATCTTTAATAGCTCCAATGGCAGATGATTAAAATGCCTCTTTGGCAGCGTCTTCCAAACACTGAATTGGTGATTCTCCCAAAGGTGGATGTCTGGCACAAGCAGGGAAAGGTCTGTGCTCTTCGTCTCACCTGCATGTCCATCTTCCCTGGGCAGGCCAGGCAGGGGCTCGCTCAGCAGAGACACCCCCGCAGAGGAGCTTTGAGAAGGAGCCTTCTCTCTAAATCAGCACCCTCTGCCCCGAGGGCAACTGGAGTCCTCCAAAACTCCTTGTGCTTTAATTGCTTTGTGTCACTCTGGAGTGCAAGCTTATGCCTGGGGACAGTAAATCTCACTGCTTGTGTTCTCCACACTGCAGCTCCTTGTGCCACGCTCATACGGCATCTTATCCATCACTGCCTCCCCTCCTGTCCGGATCCCTTTCTGAGAGCCTCTGGGAAGGAGATTTCCAGCTGAGCCTCCTGCTCTCCTGGAAGGGCGTTGAGTTAGCTATCTTCCTGCTCTTCTCTGCCTTTCTAAAAGCTCTCCTTCAGGTGTCTAATTGTTTCTGCTCTTGTTAATTCTTTCCCCACCAGGCTGGAGGGCAGTGGCAGGGAAGGAACCAGGATTTGCTTGCAGGGCAAGTTGACAAGCTGTACTCTGGCTGACTTAATTTTCCAAATTGTGCTCATACAAAGTCTTACAGCGCTTATAAAAGTGCTCTGTGGTGTTACAAAAAACATCTTCCAGACCTTGCTACAAAGAGGGAATAACAGCGCTTTAAAGGCTACTGATCCATCTACATAAGACAGAAAGGCAGTTCAGATAATGACATATGTGTTAAGCTAGGATTTGGTAAATAACTGGATCCAGTGCATTGGAGCAGTGCCCCAGCTCGTGTGGTAATGTTTATGGAGCTATTTTAGTGCTGCTGGTACTGCAGTCGCACATAATCGGTCTAACCAAAAGAAGCAACCTGTGATGTGAAGCCTGGACTAGGTGGGTAATTTCCTGTACCAGCAGATGCACACCGCTCCTTGTAGGAGTTCTCTTGATTGCTTGTCACTGAGTGGAAAGCCTGCAGCCAGCTGACACATCTGGAAAAGCTGAATTTCACTGTTTTTTCTATTTATTTCTCTCCCTGACTGATGGACAAGATTGTAGGATTTATCCTAACAGTTATCCTGTTGATAAGCTTATTACAACTCCGGCAAACTCATGCAAAAAAAATATTGTATAACGGAGGCTTTACTGTCTGGAAACCAGGATGGCCTGAGCCGTCTGAACAACCAAAGATCTCTGCCAGACCCTAAGCAGTCTTCACCTGGGCTCATCCCCCAGCTCTCTGCCTGGCCTTGGGCAGGTTGTTTCACCTTTTTGCCCCCATTTCTTACACTATAAGGTGGAGGGAAGTGATGCCTCCCACATGAGCTGTTGGGAGGATCTAGTGCATAACGAGCCACGTTTTCCACTGGTACTAATGCCTGCTGGGGCTGCACAGAGCCCAGCGTCAGCGTGGGATGGGGAAGGTGTGAAGCTGCTGGATGTGCAGCAATTTGCTGCCTGCCCAGAGCACGGACATACCAACGCTCGCTGGAAACTCTCCCGCTTCCTGCTCCAAGCCCAAAGTTGTATCTGTTTCCTGTGACATCAAAAAACATAGCAACATGTTTATTAATAACAGAAAGCCTGGGAAAACAAGGCGACCAGTTGCATGAGGCTTCCCTCTCACCCTACGGAGGCACAAGAAGTGAGGAGAGGACAAACATTTCAACAAGTTGCCCGGAGTAGTGCTGGAAGAGCAGCAGATACTGAAGTGATGAGGGACAGACGAGAAGTTGACAGCTGAGTGGCAGTCACCTTTTGTTGCACTCTGCAAGGATATAATCGTATGCCCTCTATTTTAAACCCTGTTTAAAATCAGGGTGTCCAGCAGCAAAATGAAATGTCTCCACCATAAAGGAATTAACAAGTCTTCTATGAACTTGTGTCCTCAGAGGCAGATGTGTCTAAACAGCATCTTCATGGTGCCTGAGAACCAGAGATGCGTAGAGAAATTGGAGGTAATTTAGAGAACAGCAACACAAATGATTAAAAGACTGAAGGAACTGATGTGAGGAAAAAAAGATTAAAAGATATGAATATGCATGACTTGGCCTAATGACAGCTAAAGAGGGATAAATGTCTACAAGTGTTTGAAGCCCTAAGGAGAGGAGTTGCCTGGAAGGATGCAAGGGGTGTAACAACAGTAAGGACCACTGGGATGAATTTGAGACTTGGCAAATTAGTCTAAGCAAACACAAAGCCCACCTGTAAGCCCTGTTGTATCTGTCAGTGAGGGTGAGGAAAGGTGATGGAGAGAAGAAGAAGAGAATTTATGTCAAAAATGTTACAAATGCCCATGAGCTATATTTTGGCAGTGACAGAGAATGGCAGTTCGGAGGCAAGATCCTACAGAGGAGAAGGGGTTGGTAACCGTGAGAGAGCAGATGGAAGATCCCTGGTCTGCGGTTAAGCTGTTGAGACAGTAGTGAAATTTCTTAGCCACTTTTTAAAGAGTCTTCAGAGTTATGCAGAAGAGCAGCTCGCTCCAAGAAAACAGAGTCTTTGACAGAGAACAAGCACAATTCCAACTCACACGGGAGGTAATGGTATGTTCAGAAGCTGATATCCAGTAACAGCATGTACAAATTACTTAAGTTCATCATAATAGGAAATTAATTGATCGATCAGTGTACTTAAGGGCATCAAGCTTCAGGAAAGAAGTGTTGGGATGAGTATGAAAAAGAAGCTTCCAAGGGAGCCTAAGTGAATTAGGCACTAACACTCTGTGATGGTTCAATTAGGCTTCTTTGAAAACCCCAGACTACCCTGATGCTTTGAAATCCATTTGTGGGAAGAGCAGACAAATTCAAAGAGAGGCCATAATGAAAGTGCAAGAAGCTCCAATTCCTCTGAAAGTGAAAAATGCAAGGGATGAGCAGTAACCCCTGTGATTTCCCAGGGACGGGCTGCTCAAAAAGCCCAGATTTAAATGAGGCTTTTGCAGAGACACTCAGAGCCTGTACATGCTTAGAGGGGGACAGAAAAAGGCAGCAGCGGGAACAGAATCAGTGCAGGAACATGCCTTTAGCTATATATTGGAGGAAAAAATGCATTAAATAAAAAAAAAAAAGAGGATGCAGGTGACATTAGCAGTTCCTTAAATTCCCCCCATACTAAACTACGAAGTTTTTTTAAAGGGATACACTTGACTGAAAATCTGCTGAAATATTTCTCAGAAATTTAAATTGGTTTGAGGAGCTCCCTTGTCTCCCAATTCTCTCAGTCTCCTAATTTGTGGCTTTTCCAACGTATTTCCTATTTTTTTACAAAATGCTTCTCTGCTGTTGCTGAAGGAATGGCCTTACAAAGACACACGTCCACAGGCAGCTCCTCACACTTGCACTGCCTTGTGCTGCACATGGCCCCGGCGCTCAGGATCAACCTCCAGAAAAAAAAATTAGTTTACACTGTAGGCAAGAGGCATTTTGGAGAATTAGTGCGCATGGATCTGTGTGTCAGGGTGTGGTTGGGGTGGATGTATCAGGAGTTTACTTGGTTTTGTGCAACATCATATAAGCTTCAGCCATTTTGTTGTTGGCAGTGTGCTTTTGTGGGGTATCCGGGTGCGTATGGGTGTTTGAATAGGTGACTGCCCCTAAACAAAAGGAATGCCACTCACCTCTGTAGCGACCTTTGGGGGAATTCGGGGACTTTTTTCATAGCGTTTAGTCAGCAGGATAGCGATTGCTTGGTAAGAGTGGAGTTTTTTTAAGCCTCAATATCGGGTAAACTCCGAGTATGATGGATCAATGATTTATTTAAAAAAACTCTCATCGTATTACTGCTAGAAATACCTACCCGTGTGCTGCTCTGCAAACAGTTCGGAGAAGAGGAGAGCAGTTCGCTTTACGCGGCGCTGATGACATTACGGTGTTTAGTCAGCTGTGCTGCCATAAAGATGTCACGGTGAAACCTTATTTCAGGAAGACAGAGGAGCTGCTCTTTCTTTCTTGCTGGGCATGAGATTTATGCACGTGGCATCCTGCCACCAAGGCACAGGCTGAACCCAGCGCCTGTGACCCAGCTTTTCTGCCACGTGTTTATCTCGTGATACTATGAGGCTGCTGGCTGACATGCTACCAAGCCTTTTAGTTCAATCTGAAGGCACCATTACAATTCAAAGAAGTCAGTACAAGTGATTAATAAATACTGAGCACACCGGAGACCTTAGGTTGGGCTTGGATGTGACCGTGGATGTAGGAATGTGAGGAGGTTACTGGAAACACAGTATGTCTTTGTCATAACCTGGGGTTAGATGTATCAAAGCAAGTACCCTTATTACCAAATAGCAGGGCCACACCATGAAAATATGCTGAAAAAGGTATATTTCTGAAAATGGCAAAGCAGTGCACCAACAGCTTGGTCCCCTCCAACCTTCAACCCCATATCATTCTGTGATTCTGTAACAGCTTTGGCTTCCCCAAACCAGCCAGTTCGCTGCTGGGCTTGCACTTGGAAAGTTGGAGCCAGCAATATTTTGAATATCAGGTTGGGTACCCTGCTGGGGAAGCCTGGGCAGGGCTGGAGATGGTTGCGGGGAGGCCATGCTTGCTTGCTTTCTTGCTTGGCCACCATGCGGCATCCCCAGCCATCACCATCAGCACAGCCTGCTGGGGGGCTTGTTACCTGGCTGCTGGGTAGGCACCAATGGCTAGCATCTGCTGGTTTGGGGGGCTGGGGTGGTGTTTTTAATTAGAGTGCCCTCTCCTCATTTGAAGGAATTTTAAGCGGCCGGGAATTGATTCTGCTTCAGTTCAGTCCCTGATGGCTTCCTCCATCTGAGGACATCCTTGCTGCAGCTCTCAGATCAGGCTGGTGCAAGATGTGGGGCCAGTCTGAACCCAGGATTTATGCGAGACAGCAAATCTCCTCTCAGATGAATGAAATATATTCCTACTTCATCATGTTTTTAAAAATTCCTATGCATAAAGAGCTGAAACAGCAGTTTGTTGGAGCAAAACCCTATCGTCGTAATGTGGGTAATCTAACTTCTGGATTTGTATTTCTAGCTGAAGCCTGTTTCTTTAGGCAGATAGCACAAAGAGTCCTTTGTAGGAAGAATAGTAAACTAGAGAGGCACATGAGTTATAAGGCATAAGGGAAACATTATTTTAACCTCTCTGGGCATTACTTCAAAAATGTTAAAAATCTTGAGAGCTTTCCAGTGTAGCATTTAAGGAGCAGGAAATTTGACTCTGTAGCAGTAAACATATTTCCTTGTAAAACTAACTGTATACTGGTGTAGCCCAAGTCTATGCAGGAGCACACTGAGAGTCCTTTTGGAGAATACCTGTGAGGATTTTACTGGATTAGAGATTTAAGAATAAAAAGATTATCATTATGTGATAATGAAGAGGGTTTTGTAACTGAGATTTAGAAGATACCAGAACAAAGCCCACTTGCAAGCAAGCATTCATAATACCAATATAATTAGTAGGAGAAGAAATGTCACAAAAAGTTTACAAAGTAAGTATCTTCACTCAAACTACCAGCCAGGAACAAAAAAAACCCACATTGAACTGTTTTTTAATCTAGTTTGCTCAAGCTCTGGCCTGCCTACAGAGCTGAGAGTAACTTAACTATGAAGTGATTATTAGGGAAAGACTTGAAAGGGTCAACTTCAAGGTACAGTGTGTCATACGCTTTAGTTGATCATATATTCCTCTGAGTCAATGCTCACCCAATGATAACATTTAGGCTTCCTGGTAGTGTGGTCATGACCTTCCAAGCACAGCAACCAGGGCAAATGGATGCAAAAATTCCCTCCAGAGGGGAGAGTTAATCACCTTCCAGTATGGGTTGATGTGTGATTGTAGACATCTCAATGGGGCATGGTCTGAGGAACACACTCCCTTTCCCAGGAGCTGATGGCTCACAGTTTTAGGACAGAAGGGGACATTGGTATTCTCTGCTTCCCCTGGTGTGTGATGCATCCTCTCAACTTAGATTGCTCTGGGGACTGTATTAAGCGTGTTGACTAAATCTCTATTAATTATAACATGAGTTTACACATGTCTAGCTGACAAGTAAATACTTGCTTGTATGTACGTATTTAGGTGTCTGAATCTAGAGCTGAACCTCTCCCTTGAAATGTTTAGGTAATTAAGGAAAGATAAGATCTCCTAAGATTTTTCTTTCCCTGTTTTTTATGACACACACTGGTGATTGCAAGCTGGTTGAAGATGCTGCTTGCATTTCAGCCACTGACATTGGTATCAGTGAAATAGGTGCCTTGAAGCATCTCTCAAAAGTTGCTACTCTGTTGTGTCCCCAGTGACTGTCCAAAAAAGCCTTTGCTCAGGTGGTAGCGTTCCCTGGCTCGGGCAGAATCACCCTGGCCATGCACAGCACGGCGGGGATGTCCAGCAGCATCACTGCTCAGCAGGGAGTTTATGGACTAGATCCTCTGCTGGTGCAAAACCCGAGCAGTTCCCTTCATCCAACGGGAGCTACGCTGAGGTTCACGTCACCTGCCAAACCAGTCCTGACAGCGTTCAAAAACTTCTCTAGCATTTTAAGCAATAAATTCGTTAGGTTTTTGCATAATGGTGTCCGTTTTCAGGGAGCTGAGGCATGGCCTCCCATGTCTATGAGTTGATAACTCCCAATTTTAGGCCAGAAAAAGGCATTAATATTCTCTGCTTCACCCCGGTGTGTGATGCAGGTTGTAGAGTAGTCATAAGTTATTCCCAGCAAAGACCCGAGAAATATTTCTACTTGTCCAGCCAATGCCTGCAGCCAAGTAGCAAGAAGAAAACGCCCTCCAAGTTAGAGGCGTAAACCCCAACTCCAGAGACCGGAGGTTGTTTTGTGATGAATTTGGCAACATGCCCTGTGCAGGTATTCTGCTGTTTTAATAAAATCTGGTAACATCAGTAGGTGCAGTAGATATTTCATAGTTGTATAAGGAACAATGGAAAGGCAAGAGAGAGAATGGAGAGCAAATAAGAGATGGTAAGGAGGTCGAAATGCTTTATGGTGCTTATTCCAGTCTTAAATGAAAAGGATAATAGTAACAGGATATTTAGTACAATCATAGCTAACAGAGCTAGGAAGCCTTCATAAGGGAGAATACAAAAGAAAAAGGCTGCTGATTGCCTAAATCACTTGAATATTCTTAAATCAGTGAGGCTAAATGAAATTCACCCTTGACTATAGTGCTTAAAAGAGCTGCTGCGAAAAGCCGTTGGTTTATAAAAGCCTCTCCTGTCTTCTAGAGACACTGCGATGGTACGTACTCTTCAAATCCCTTGGTGAAAAACACTGCGATTATATGTACCCTTAATGCCATCAGCGATGAGCCCGAGTCGCGACTGCGTGTGGTCGTGCGCACACACACACACGCAGAGCTGGCTTTTTCCAGCTGTTTGAGCAAAAGGAGGAATAAGAGTGAAAAGTGACATCGGTTTTGATATGTGACATTAACTTTCAAGCTGATGAAAGGGAGCAACATGTTCTAATTATTATTCCTCTTCAAAATAAGCCACGAGCTCAGACAAAAGAGGAGACAAAGGGGGGAAAAAAATCCAGGAGAGAAACAGAATCACATTTTCTCACTTATCTAATTAAAGCAAGGTGGGCGAGCAAGAGGGAGAGCTCGCCGTGCTCAGGCGGCGGTACTGCCTCCTTTATTTTGGGAAAGGTGGGAGATGGAGGCAGTTGCTCTGCTGGACCCCTTGGAATTGTCCATCCCTGCCAAAGGGGAGCTTTCTTCCCAGTGCAAATTCACACTCGGCTTTGGGACGTCCTGGTCCCTGTCGTACCCCGTGTCCTAATTTAGTGGCACAACTGTTTGTGCCTGTGTTTTGCCTTCCTTCATAGTACAGATGCTTCCAGCACAGACCTGCCTCGGGAGCATCAGGGGCAGCGCCGGCGTGTCCCACCACGCCGAGGGAAGGTTCTGGCTCCACTATAGACTCTGTGTATTTTACGACTTCATTTAAACTGGCCTTTAGCGGCTCGTTCTGCTTCCTGAGCAGCCCGTAGTGGGGATTAACCTCCCCCGGCAGGTTGTCTGGCTTGTCCCTGGTATACCCGCTATCCGCATTATTCCCATGTCCCGATGCCACGTTCCAGCTTGGCTCCTGTGTAAGGTTAACCGCCTCCAACCTTCTTAAAAAAAACACTTCCTGAAATCAGAGCTTTGCCACCCACTGCCATATGTCCACTGCTCCCTCTCCTACAAGGTACCGTTTAATGACATTAAGGTATCTGCAGCCAAGTGCCTGACATTTGTGACTCTGGGGAGAGGAAGCAGCCGTTTTACCTCCTAGAAGGCACCTTGGAAATAGATTTCAGCAAGGGAAAAGAGAGGAATGTCTTCTTTTTGGGTTTGGAGGCTGATGAAGTGATCTCAAGCCCTACTCGGCTCCGTGCCACACTGGAGGTAATAGTGAGGAGCCACAAACTTGCTTCTCACATCGGTGGAGTTTATTTTTTTCAAAAGAGCAGCGCTGTCATTTTTCCATCCCTTTTGCCTCACCCAAACAACTTTTTTATCCCCAAATAACTGCAGGGTGGCCAGGCCTCAACTCTGTAGGCTGTACCTGAAATCGCCAGCCCCAGTGTCACAGAGGGCTGGTGAGCAGGGGGCTGGGAGTCAGCTGTTGCTGTGGCCCTGCAGGCACGTGTGGGTTTCAGCTCCCCACAGGTAGTCACATCCTCGCTTTCACTGAGCGTGCACTAGGCTGGTGTGGCTCTCCAGCAGGAAAATGGTGTGAATTCCTATTTTCCTCCCAATTGAAGCTTGCTTCTTCAGTTTGGCTGGGGAAAGTGGAAGCCCTGGAAGCGGTCCCTGGTGTCACTGCATCCTCACCTGCCTGGATGGCCCATCAGCTGGCTCAGGCCACGTTCCTGCCCTCCCATCTCGCTGTGCCCCTGCCCCATTCCTGTCCCTGCTCCTGCTGTGACTTGGCTCTCATGCGCTGCAGGGACAGGCACACTGCTGAAAGAGAAGGCAAGAGCCAAGTAGCTTCTGGAAGACCAGAGGCATCTGCAGGCCAGCAGATGCTGCTGGCACCCAGCGTTTCTCAGGACCAGTCACAGGGACCTCAGGAATATTTATTTGCATCCTGGCCTCAGTCCCAGTTGGGATCTTTGGATGCTGCCGCTATATGAATATTTATTACAGCAGATGATTATCTTTTCTTGCTGTGCACCCTTACTTTGCATCCTGTTTGTGTGCGTTGCTTCTCGAGAACCACAGTCTCCTATTATTCTGCTTTTCGCTACTCTTGTGCTGTGTTGTGATATAAGCAATTATATATAAAAAGAATAATCTGGGGATGGACTCTTGGTTTTTTGATTGCAGCTTTCTCTCATGGGGTTTTGTTCTCCTTTAAGCCGTGTTCAGTGACAGACAGCTTCATTTGCTCGGGTGTCCTTTGCCCTCTGAGGTTTAATGTATTTACTTAGAAGATGAAACTTCCTGTCAGTATTTGTGTAGCACCCTCTGGAGTCTGACTTCCCCAAAATCTAGAACTACACGATTTGTTTCACCGACAAATAAGCCCTATCTATTAAAACATTTTTAGCAAATTTGCTGGTATTATTCAGTCTCTGCCATAGCAGTTATGAAATCCATCCTATTTACCCACTTTTTTTTCACATTTAAAGTGCCAGAAAAACACTTATTTGGGCTTTTTTTTACAGTGCAACAACCACACTCACATTTCAAGGTTAATTCAAAAAACTCAAAAGCTTACACCCTGTCTCCAGTGCTCTAGAGGTTATATTCAGCCAGAGTTCAGAATGAGCTTTTATTTCAAAAATCCCTCCATACAATGCTATATAATAAGAGTCGCCACCTTTTGAAGATTATTTTCAGTCCCTCAGGGACCAAAACCAGCCTGGGTTGGAGAGCACTGAGGGCTGCGTTGTCTCTGTCCCACCCAATGGCTGGGTAGGGCTTGTGTGCAGCATCCATGTCAAGTGGCTTTCCAGGCTGGGTGACAGGGGACAGTTTGCAGGGAAGGAGGTGGAGATGCAGAGCGGCACAAAGGCTGCAGTGTGTTATTATTACTTTTTCCCCCCCTACAGTACGCCGCGGAGCTGCTGGCGGTGGTGCGCCTCCCCTTCATCCATCCCAGCTATCTGCTAAACGTTGTTGACAACGAGGAGTTGATAAAGTCTTCGGAGGCTTGCCGGGATCTAGTGAATGAAGCCAAACGTTATCACATGCTGCCACATGCCCGACAAGAGATGCAGACGCCGAGGACCCGGCCCAGGCTCTCTGCAGGTAAAGTAAAACTTCCTTCAGTGACACCAGCTCTCTGGTCCAACAGTTCTCGGGCATGGGCAGGACATGCCCGGGGCTGGGGCGTGGACCGCATCTCCTTCCCTTGGCTCCTTCTTGGTGCCTGTTGATATTTCAAGCTCAATTTTCCATTTCAGTTTTGCTGGAGCATTTAGGAGCCTCTCCCAATGGTCAGATGAGGGGTTTTAGATGCACACTCCTGAAATGAGTTTTAAATGGAGCCTAATTTTTAGGAATTATTAGCTTTGACAGAAACCACAACGTTACCCTGTTGTCCTCAAAGTGAACCCCTTGCCCTCCATGCCTCAGTTTCTCTAGCTGCAAAAATAGGTGAATAATTTGCTTCTTTGCCATTCAGACTCTTGCAGGGAGCAGCTGATTAATATTCATAAAACAGCTTCACTTTCACAGCCCTATGTAAACACATTATTTTCATACAGTGAGTCTTACAGTAGCAGTCCAGGTTGTTTGCTGCCTCCAAAACAAATGGATCATACACAGTATATTCCCTTTTAAAGACCCAGCAGCTATCAAGAATGCTACTTCAAGAAGTTTCTCACCTGAGAAATGCAAGCATTTTGCTTTTTGGAAGAATGTATGAAAAAAACCAAAGTGCTCAACTTGCCAGCAGAGCCCATATCGTGGTAATGTGAGAAATATCCTAAATATTTGTTGAACAGAGAGTGGTACAAATATCATGTAGGAGAAAACTGCATCTAAGAAGGAGCCAGATGAAACAGGTGGATTGTTTTAACGTGCTGCCTGTACTTCTGCCTCCCGTAAGTACAATCACAAAGCCAGGCAAAACTTTCTGTCGCTGCCACTAATGCTAATGTGGCACGGAGATGGCGTATCAAACCACGGCATTTGCCGCTTCTGGAGACTGCCTCATCAAGGCACCTTTCAGAAGGATGAAGTGTAGAGGACTTTCAATAACAATCTACCCTAAAAAGTCTTTCATTGAAGACGACTAATGGTGTGATGTTTGAAGGGATTTTTGAAAAGTGCTTATTTTATGTATATAAAATTGTAGGTGTAATATGAACCATTTCCAGAAGCTTGTTGATGAGGGAAAAGTGATTCTCTCGGGGTAAGAGAGGGTGATTATATTTTTTTAGGTCAGAGTCTAATTATATAGAATCATGTTATTTTGCATATCAACGGCATTCACGTAGGCACAAAGGATCTCTAAACACCCTTTGCGGACTCGCTGCAGCGTGTCACATGCCCTCTCGAGGTCATTGATTATAATCAAGTTATGTCTTGCACAGGTGATTAGATTTTCTGGTATGGAACAAAAATAATGATCTCTTGTTACTGAGAAATATTTATTTAAAACTGTACAGCACTTTAACTTAATAACTTTTTAGAGAGTAACCTTGCTTGAATGACACAAATATATTTTTTGAAAAAGCTAATGAAGAATGATGATAATCCATTACTCTGAAGACACATTTCTCTCCACTGCAGCTCCTAATCTCTCTTGCTGGCAATCTCACTCCTGTGCTTCTGACCCCCCAGCCTGTGCACACTTGTCTCTGGGCTGGGCACCATAACACACCACAGCAGCGGGTCTGGCTGCAAGCACAGCTCCCAGAAGGGCGATTTCTTCCAGCTCGTGGCCTCGTGGTCCTACTTCTGAGCCTACCTTCCCTGGTAACAAGTTGCGCTGGGACTTACAATTGCTACAGAAAGATTTTTAACACTTCTGCTAAATGCTAAATCCAAACTATCCCCAGTGCTTGGTTCTGAGGGTTGGAGCCAGAAAACGTCCCAGAGTTAAACTGCAACCCATCACTGTGGAGATAAGTCTGGAATAACACTCAGATCAGATTTGACTCAGCTCTGGCTGTAAAGTGGGAATAAATTGCAAAAGTGGATAGCAAATTTTTGCCCATTTGCACAAACGGAGAATTTGGCTTGCTGCACACCCTGAGAGTTACAGGCTTGGGAGAGATGTTCAAGTACAGCTAAATCTCAGCTAATAACTATATTAGGGCAGGGGCAATCTCAATCACATTTCATAGCACCTAGTACACTAAGATCCTGATCCATGGCTTGTGTACGTGTATCTACATCTGGAGAACCTTCATTCTCTGAGAAAAGCATGAACAAACCCACCAGAAAATGATCTTGTCATAGAGTGTATGGAGAGAGAAGATCAGGATGAAGAACCATAACCACAGCCTAAATCTCCTCCAGACATTAGCTTTTAGTGTGAGAGCACCTTAATCAGGATGAAGTCCAAACATACTTTCCCTGGAAATGGCTAAGCTTCAAAACTATCACAATCCTTGACAAAATTCCCATTTTCTTTAGTGGAACAGGAATTACCTCCATGCGGGTCTCACTTGAAGACTGTTGAAGTCAACAGACATCTTTACGTGGAAAAGCCTTTTTATTTCTTTCCCCTTCAAGTTTTGCCCAGATGGCATGCTCTCTCCCAACTTCTCCCAAGCATGTTCGTAGTGTCATTCCTCACCCACTGCTCTCTCCCACACACACACTCCCTTTTTTCTCACTCTTCCTGGTTGGATTGCTCAGTCTAAAACACATTTATATACGATACATTAAAATTACCCTGACTGACGAGTGTTTTTTGATAGGGCTCTGCCTGGTGTAGAGATGTAACTTTTTGAAAATATTATTTTTCCTACTTGAATCCTAGGTGTAGCCGAGGTAATAGTCTTAGTTGGGGGGCGTCAGATGATCGGCATGAATCAACGTGCTCTAACAGCAGTCACTTGCTTAAATCCTCAAAACAACAAGTGGTACCCGTTGGCCAGCCTGCCCTTCTATGATCGAGAGTTTTTCAGCGTGGTCAGCGCTGGGGACAACATCTATCTCTCAGGTAAGCATCAGATTTCACAGAAACATAGAATTACAGGATGGTTTGGGTTGGAAAGAACCTTTAAAGATCATCTAGTTCCAATCCCCCTGCCCTGGGCAGGGACACCTTCCACTAGATCAGGTTGCTCAAAGGTCCATCCAGCCTGACCTTGAATGTTTCCAATTATGGGGTATCCTTCTCTGGGCAACCTGTTCCAATGTTTCACCACCCTCATAATAAAAAATTATGTCCAATCTAAATCTACCCTCTTTTGGTTTAAAACTGTTGCCCTCTGTCCTGTCACTACAGGCCCTGGTAAGAATCACAGAATCTTCTAGGTTGGAAGGGACCTTAAAGATCATCTTGTCCAACCGTCAACCTAATCTGTCTTTCTTAAAAGCCCCCTTTAAATACTGAAAGGCTGCAATAAGTTCCTCCTGAAGCCTTCTCTTCTCCAGGCTAAACAACCCCAACTCCCTCAGCCTGTCTTCACAGTAGAGGTGCTCCAGCCCTCTGATCATTTTTGTGGGCCTTCTCTGAACCTGCTCCAACAGGTCTATGTCTTTCCTGTGCTGAGGGCTCCAGAGCTGGACGCAGGACTCCAGGTGGGGTCTCACCAGAGCAGAGCTGAGAGGCAGAATCATCTCCCTCAACCCACAGGCCATGCTGCTTTTGATGCAGCCCAGGATGCGGTTGGCTTTCTGGGCTGCCAGCACACGTTGCCAGGTCATGTCCAGGTTTTCATCCACCATTATCCTCAAGTCCTTCTCCACAGGGCTGCTCTCAATCCATTCATCCCCTAGATTTAATGAGCTGGGAGAAAACTTTCCTCCTTACAATGCAGGACATGCAGGAGTTTTACCCAGCTGCTCCCAGGGGAAAAAAAAAAAAAAGACAAGTGGGAGGGAGGTTGGGAGAGAGGGATTTCCCTGCTTTTATCATTCTCCATTTCTCTGCGACGTTAACGTTCTCTCAAAGCAGTCAACAGCAATATTCTGCAGTTGCAACATGAAGAAAATAGGTCTGACAACCATCAAGCATGCAAAGATGTTTCACTGCCATAGAAACACAATTTAAAATACCGGCTGTAGTTTAGTCTAAATGGTGGGTTATGGAATTTGAGACAGACAGGCTGAACTGCTGAATATGTGACCTACACTTACAGTATTTGCTTACAGGAGCATTCACGTTTTGTACTTGTTGTTGAGACCTCTCTTTTGACAGTAGCCACTAGCCCTATAATCTTCTTAGTTTTGATGAAACTGAGACCACGCTCCTTAAAAGGCTTTAACTCCCAAAGTAGCTGTCTACGCCACACCTGCAGCATCACGGTGTCTGGGTTTTTGCATTCTGGGGGTACCTCTGCTTGGCTGGAGGAGGAAAAGCAATTCCCACCAGGCGATGCAAGGATGCTCTGGTGGCAGCTGAGTGGAGGTCTGACGATAAGAAGAGGAGCCCGGGCGGGGAGGTGCGGATGTGTGTGATGAGAGGCTGTAGTTGGAAGGGTGGATGCACCAGACAGGACCAGTAAGGGGTTACAGCTGTTGCCTTTCCCTTGCTGAGTTCCCTCACTGCATTTTCCACAGTAAATTGCTGCCTGTGGTGTTAAATTCCATTAATACTGCATAGAGGCCCTAAGGATTGATTGGAAGTTATTTCTTGGTGCTTTTTGCCCAGGCTTGTTTTGCCGCTGGAGCAAAGGCCTTCTATGGAAGCTTTTGTGAGATGTTGACTTTTAGTTATTCTTAGCTGAGGTACTTTCCAAGATGTAGAGCCATTTTAGACTGTGCCATACCTGCTAACAAAAGCTGTTGAATCCAAAATTCAAAGCTTATTTCAGCTCTTCCCCTTGAATCTGGATGAGCAGTCTGATGGTATTTGGTAGCTACAACGGGAGAGCTGGAAATCCCGCATGGCTGGAAACTGAGCTGAGTGTTGGTTGATATTTTGCTTTGCTCAGACTTACAAGACACAGGAAAAAGGGAAGGGGGAACCAACAGAAGTGGGAATGAACTCCTGCAAGCTCCAAGTACTGGACCGCACGCTACATAGCATAGGTTTGGAGAGCAAAATACCAAGGAGGAAGCCTGGTTTTCTCATTAAACCACAGAACTGAGTCTAGTTTCTTTTCCTGGCTCGACCACTGACTCCTAGTGTGGTCTGAAACAGATTATTTAACCTCTTTGTGCTTCAAAATGTAAGACACCCACTAAGTGGCTACCTTGGAAGCTTCAGTCAGAAGTTAAAAATGGCCAATATAAATACCTCACTGGAGCATCTTGATCTGTTTTACAGGAGTGGTACAGCTGGTTCTTTCCTTTATCAGCAAATGAAAATAAATAAGAAATTTGTCCCTGAAAATTAGGCATTAAGGCTGCAGTGCAAGCACTGACTATATTCTGCCCATGTATGTGTTGCTTCAATCCATCACTGCATTAAGCATTTTAGATTTCAGACTGGCCTGTGTCTCACAAGCCAAAATAGGCTCTGCCTCCTGACACCTTCTTGCAAGTGTTGCAGTAATTTAATAGACTGGAATTTATTTATGAACACTGAAAAGGGTCTATCCCGTTATGTACATGCCCCTCATAGTCTGACATCTTGATTTCTTCATGTCATCTTATTAAAAAAAACCCCAGCCTTTGGGGCGCATGAATAAATGACACAGATATGCATCATCGGAACAGATGCTCAGTATTGAGGGTGATTTATTTTAATTAGTCAAATGTCATTTGAAGAGTTTTTACTTTGTAGCTGGTTTTGATTGCTGTGTGCAAAGCTGCTGCCGTTCCAGGATCTCACGTAATTCTCCCCTTTTCTTTCCCATCGGCGCCAGGCGGCATGGAGTCGGGTGTCACGCTCGCTGATGTCTGGTGTTACATGTCCTTGCTCGATAACTGGAACCTCGTGTCCCGCATGACAGTCCCGAGGTGTCGACACAACAGTCTGGTGTACGATGGGAAAATTTATACCATTGGAGGGGTCGGTGTGGCAGGCAACGTTGATCATGTGGAAAGGTAAAAAAAATACACCCAAACCCACGCTGTTTGCTGGAGGTTTTTTTCTTCATGCTATACTAAACGACCATTTCCCTTTGAAAGGACACATCAAATGGGCTGTATGTGTTAAAATAAGCTTTTATAACAGCTAAGAAATGAGGAAACTGTGCAGGATTAGATTTGGTTTTTAAAGCTTCAGTGGAAAGCATTGTTTCAAAACCAAAGACAAAAGCTGCCAGTTTGTCAGTTTGCTCGGGGGAGGGAAGAGAGGAATTAAGCTTCTTTGGACACTTTACACAGATTATACAATGAACTAATAAACTTCCTTTGAATTTAGTACTGATGAAAGTCTTTACAGATCACAATAATCCTTTTTCTTTTTCTTTTTTTTTTTTTAAAACCCCAAAAAAGCAACAACAAAGTAAGTTTCTCACATGTGCTCTCTTGGTAAAGCACCTCAGCCTTGACCTGGCTGGAAGGAAGATCCTCCCTTTGGTGCTCTTGGCCTGGGGCTGGGACCTGCTAAGCTCTGAGTAAAGCAATTGATAAATGGAAACAGTTTTGAATTCCTGGCCTAGAGGGGCTGACCAGAGATGGGAGAGAATGGAAATTTCTCTTTTCAAGAAGACTTCAGATATAAAAGTTTTCTTTTTCTCACGTGGAACTTAAAAAGAGGAAGGAACAAAAGCACAAAAGAAACGTTTCACAAAGTAGAATTCCAAAACCAACTAATTTCATGTCAACCATAACATTCAATAAGCCCATACATTTTATCAACATTTTCGTTAAAAAGTGGAAACCGCTTTGAAATGCAGTATAAGAATATTCCATTCCAAAAAGATGAATAAAGCTCTAGCCTTACCCAAACACTTAAAAATACATTGTGACAATAGATTAATGATACATTTTTTGTGAAATGTTTTTCCTTAGTGAATCTGGCAACCAAAAATATGAGTGTGGTGGGGTTTTTTTAGTTTTAAGTGCTGAATTTGAATACTTCTTCAGCAACATTTTGAAGCAATCAGTTCCTAGTAAAAGTTGCCTTAACAGGCAATCCAAAAAGGGATAGGTCATTAAGAAAGATTTCCTTTCCATCTATTTTTTTCTGGATTTTGTTGTTGCAACATTTATGCTCCATTTATGCAGGGAGTGTTTATTTTTTTCATTTAAGTAGACACTGTAAATTCTGAATACCAAAACCTGTATTAAAAGTTTATTAATGTTTCAAAGTCAAACACTCAGGAAATCAGGAAGTGCCAAAACTAAAGTTTCCTTCTGCAGATCTACTTTTTGGCGCGATCTTTCATCATGGGATGATTATTTCCCAAAGGATTTCTGCCTCATTCAGTGCATGGGGGCAGAGCAGCTCGGGGAACGTGTGTGTGGCCGGGGAGATCCTGTCTGGTGCTGGGTGATCACCGATCACACATAGTTGTGTTCCTCTCTGTTCACAAATTCAGCACTATTTTGCATAGGAGACAAGAACTGAGAAAAGGAGGTGTGCTGTGGGACAAGGTCTGCAGGTAGCCTTCCCTCCCTGCCCGGGCACGGGCTGAAGGACTGACGTTGGTGATGATGCTCTCAGCAAGTCAGGGAAATGCAGGCAGCAAAGAATGAATGATAAATCAGAGCAGTGAATGCAACACCTGAGCGTTGCTTCCCTCCTTGCTTCCGTCTGGGCTTAAGGTGGGCACTGCCCTTGGGACTGGCTTTGAAGAAAATCTCACCATTTTATGCAGATTTGTCTTTGCTTTCTGAAGGTGAATTTGTCCTGTAATTTAAGTCAGAAAATTTTTAACTGGCAGAAATGTTTTTGTGAACGTGGGAAGGAGAAAGCCCAGGAAAGGGATGTGGTCTTTCATTCCATCTCTGGATAAAGAGGAACATGGAACTAATGCTATCACAAATAGGTGTCTTGATAGATGTCATTGATTGAATGATCTCTTTATTTTTCCCAGAGTCTCCTTTCCTTCTCTGCTCTGATTCTCACAGTCTCTCTTTAACAAAGCATCCAAAACATCAGTCAATTGAACAAACCTCAAATCAAGCAAAGTCTCTCCCTCTCCTTCCCTCTCCTCTCAGTCACCCAAGCTGTTGCCACAGATGACATTGCAGCCTGCAAAGTCACACCCTGGCCCCTGGTGTACCCTGTGTGGCTCAGTGAGAGCGGCCGCACTGGTTTTCAGTTGTAACAAGCCCACCAAGAGACTTTTATGTGGGAAAGGAGCTGATTTCCTCCCTATCATTTCAGTGCATGCTATCTCGACCACAATAAGGATGTCTTGTCATGGGGATTTGCTAGACCCGTGGTTATAATTAATCTGCTATTGTCTATGAAGTGTCTTGTGAGATGCAGCCGTGGAAAAAGTGCAACATGGACTCTTTTGGGTTATGCCAAGAAATGAGAGAGGTTTGGGGATGTTTCTGTATTAATTCTTTATATTAAAATGACAGTGGAGGATGACAGAGGCAAAGTATGGCATGGCTGAAGCTGTGCATTTTGGAAAGGATGTTCCAGGGGTCCACGGTTAGCAATGCAGGTGAGAAAAAGCTGACCCTTGTAGCTGTAACTGAGCAAAGTCGTGCCTTTTCAGGAAAAAGCATTTCCCATTTGGACCAGGCAGCTAGTTTCTGCAAGTGTTCAGGAATTGAAATCACTGTACCCAATGAGCAATGAGGCTTTCTGAATTTGGGTTGCAACTTTAGAAAAAAATACATTAAAATACAAAATAAAGACACCTAATTTGCTCAGTTGTTTGTGGTTGCAAGGACAGTTAATGCTCAGTTCTTGACTTTGCCCCCTCTTTCTCCACCCCTCAAGAGCCACATGCGACTGGCCTTCTCCCACCGTACTTCTGTGTGGGCTGCACATTCCTTTTCCAATATTGTGTTGCTTTGGATGGGACACTGAGATACCATCTCTCAGGAGGGTGATAAACTCACTATCGTTCGACCAGGTCTTGCAAAAGGACTACGTTAAAATGATAAGGTGACATGATCATATGTTCCACATCAGGTGATGCCAAAAATTACATTTACTGCTGAAGTTAACATTGTTTCCCTCAGTGCTGAATTTCAGGGCCACACGCTCTTGCGTTTTGGTTAGTTTTTCACCCCAAAGGAGACATCTGAGATTATGGCCCTGTTACCCACCCAGATGGAGGTATGGGGGCTCATCCAGGCCTGACGCACAATGCGGTCCTGGGCTGTGCCACCAGTATGAAGAACAATGCACTGGACACCCTCCCTCGCTGGGCCATCTACCATCTCCACTTGTGCACGAGCAGCTTATCTTTCCCAACCACATTTTGCTTTCTGCTTGGTCGGTTACCTCAAGCGTGACCATGCCCAGCTTTGGCCAAGTTTCCATGCGTTTGGCTGGTGTGGTGGAGGGTACATCTCCGGTCCAAAGTGACCTACCCTGACCTTACCAGTTAGCAGTCTCAGAGCATGGAGACTGCAGGGTGTCACCGCAGAGGGTCTTTGAAGATGGAGAAAATAACATTTTTTCTCCCAGTTTCCTTCTTGTTCTCCACCTGTTCTTCCTGGAATTCTTGGAATATTTCATTCTAAATGGTTAAAAACTTACAAAGATGTTTTTATTACATTTGGGTTTTTAAAAACAGGTGTCAGACCATCTCAGCTATACGTGCTACCACCTGACTGCACCTAACACATCTGCTGCACCCTTAAAAAGCATTAAAGCAAGTAGGGACCACCAGACTCGGAGTGATTTATGGCATCAGCTCCTGGGCCCCTCCCTCCGTGCTTTCGGTTGTGTCATTGACGCTGAAGGTTGCAGCCTCAATCAGAAATTCTGGTGCCACTTAAATCAGTAGGTGTTTTCCCACCAACTTCAATAGGGTTGAGATTTTTTACCCTTTATTTGCCATTTGTCTGTAAAGAGGCAGTAAAAATTCCGTCTCGATGGATAATATTACAGGACTATCACAAACAGACGGGTTGGAGTCATTCGTTACTCATCTTAAAACAATATGCATGTGCCAGAGGGTCTGAGTTATAAGTCCATTTTTGTGGCTGTACACGGGTATATATTCAGGGAGAGTTATGTTTTGGGAATGAGTGTTTAGGGAAATAACGGTGTGACTGCAGTTCTCCATCAAGCCCCTCTGGCAAGTTCCTGTGTGACAGGGAGTGAGTCATTAGGTGTTAGGCGAGAGGGTATTACACTTTCTGTCTTCTTCTGAGATATGAGTTGAGTTGGGAGGCGGCGAAATGAAGTGGATCCACGAACTAGGTTTTTAGATAATGGATGGGCCCTGTAATATATGCAATTTGAGAGCCGAGAAGACTGCGTATGCTGACAAGACAATGTATGTGACTAAAAGTGTGGAAATGTGGGTGCTTTGTGGTTATTATCTGTTTGAAGGACAGAAGAAGATGAATCCCCTTGACCTGACAGCACTTTTACAATAGGGTTGTCTAAAATTGGGAGATTACTTCGTCTGGCAGTGTGTACTTGGAAGACAGTCTAAAAAATTCAATGTAAAGTATAAGCTTTATAAGCTTTAGAAACTGCTTCAGAACCTACTGTTTTATTGACGTCTTAAGAAAATTAAATATATAGCCTTGTCCAAGGATAGTTTCTTAAGCCCCTCAGAACAGTCAGAAGAAAATAAAAAAGACAAAAAATAGTAATCCATTAATGTGATTTTAAACAACGTGTGAATCATCTGAAGAGCAGATCAATATGACACCGTACAGCTTTATTTTAAATAGCAGTTTCCCTGCAAACAGAATTAAATAATGTATAGGAAACTGGAGGGTGCGTGTCTGTAAGCGACTGACCATGATGTAAGGATTTTATAATGTGAATAAATGAAGATACTCATAAGACTGTTTAACCTAGAAGGAGAGAAATTAGAGAGACTGAGGAGAAAAAAAAATACTGGTTTCAGGTACTGAAGAGATCAGAAGTCAAGAAGGCAGAGAAGCAAACGGCACAGCTTGAAATGAAGGGTTTCTGCTGTTAATATTGAGGTGGTAGAGGAAGAGTAAGAACAAAATGAGTGAAGCAAGAGGAGGATCAGCCCCACAGATGAAATCCTCAGAGTGGAGAGCTGTGAAAACCAGCGAGGTTATTTCTGCCTGTGCTCTCTCCAAGCCTGGGCTGTGTTTTCTGCTGGGTTCAGATCACGTGCCATATCATGAGTATATACATAAACCAGAGGGTAGTGACTGCACAAGGGTCAGGTGAGACGATGGTGCTCAGTGATGGGGGAGACAGACGCGTCCTGCACACATGGAAAGCCTGATGTCTGGAGCACAGCGGGGCCATGGACCACAGGGTTGCGGGGACTGCTCTGGGGGCAGACGAAGGCCTGCAAGGACATCCGTCTAAAACCACACGTGAGTCCATGGAATGCAAGGATTGCAGAACCAGGCGCCAGTCATGTGAAAGGAGATGTCCTTGAAGTTTCAAGTTCAGCAAATTGGATGGGCTTGGTAGGCCCATAGCCAAGGACAGGGATGGACAAACGAGAACTGGAGGGAGCAATGGAGGAGAGGGAAGAAAAACCTTTTCTTGGCTTGAAGCCAGTCTCCATCTACGGCTTCAAACAGGGGAATCAAATGCAAAGCTTGACTAATGGAAAGAGATCAAAGTGATTAGTCTTAAAATCAGTTCCCTCCCGCTGGCCCTTGAGCAGAGCCAGTGTTAAAGGCAGCCGAGGAGCCTCACTAGCACTAGTGGCGGTGGAGCAATGACAACACCAGAGATGACACCACAGATGGAAAGGCCCTGGGGCAGAGAGGTAAAGCAGGTGTCATTATTTCCTGTCCTGGAAGGTTACAAAGATTCAACTTTATTCATTTTAAACCAATTCAGTTAATCTGGTGCAAATCCTTGTGTGAACACATTAGGAGCTGAGTTGAGATAGACCAAGATGATGGAAACCTGCCTTGCAGTGGGAGACTTAAGGAGCTTAGACTACTTAGTTTATCCCGTAGAAGGTGAAGAGGTGACTTTATTATTTTCTGCAAGTCCATATGTGAAAGAGAGAGATTTGATAGCAGACAGCTTTATAATTCAACAAGAAAAAAAAAAGGGGGGGAAAAAAGGCTTACTTTCTGGTGGGTGGGAGCTGAAGCAAAACACAGACTAGAAATCAGGTCTGCAGCTTTGCAGGGAGGGAATACATTCCCAGGAGACGGAGAGACTTGATGGACAGGTGTCAGGAGGACTTGAAGGTACTGACTTCTATTCTTTCGCCCCAGGGGTAAGTTAGGCACTTAATTAAGAGAGTTGCTTTTCTGAGCAGCCAATGTGAAACCCGTGTTAGATGTCTGTGTTGGGTGGACAAGGACTGGCTTCCACCTGCTTTATGGTTCACTGACTTTTTAAACTAAATGACCCTCAAGACAAGAGTGTTTTTAAGCTGCCCCACTTGCACCTCTATCCAGTAGATTTGCAGCCTTTGGCGCTCAGTATTTGGTCATTTTTGGTTTCCTGGTGGCAGATGAAGGAGGGTAGAAAACAGAAAGATCAGTTGTGTTGCTTAGAGCATAAAGAGAGAGCAGAGAAAAATGGGGTCTAGGAGATCTGAGGTCCCAGTAGTGAAATACACCCAGAAAAGGGACTATTGTCCTTGTAATTTGAATGTTTCCCCAGTATTCCTCTAGACATGGTCCTCAACCACACCCAGCTCACAGCAAATATAAAGGATATAACCCATCCTTCCCAAAAACGTATTAGGAGGATTGGTTGATGGCAGGAACGTATCTCTCTTGGGAACTGTGGTCTGCCAGGTGCTTGTGCCAGCACTGGTAAAGGCAGCATGGATGCTCACCATCCCATCTCAGACTCAGGCCACTTTGACTGGCCACAAGGGTTCCTGGTGCCGAGTCAGGGTGGATGGAGACAATACAAGTCAGGCGACAGGTACAATTTATATCTTGGAAGCAGAGGAACTAGAAAGGCACATGAGGTCAGTTTTTCTCAGCTCTATTTCTTTGCCCAGTTCTGACCGATTCTAACCAATTTCTTAACTAGTTTTTATCCTACAATAAGACATCAACAATTAAATTTCCAATGCCCCATTGGCAACAGTTCGCAAAGTGTAACCCGAAAGCAGTGTGTGAAATGGTTTCTATTATGCGGGATTTTTACACATCTGCTGGGGATGGGCACGATGCTGCCCCGAGCGCTATGGGCAGAGCAGGAGCTGCAGCATGTGGTGTCTCACCTGGAGGAGCTTCTCGTGCAGTCGCACATCCATCCACAGGCTCCGGTTTGGTACCAAACGTTGAGAATCAGCCCAATATAGGTGTGTCACCTTGAATGCTCCCAGCATCATGTTGTTTAATCTTGTTATATTTCTCCCCTTTGATCACTTGGTTGTATATTAATTTAATTTCTCAATAGCTAATTTACAGCATTGCAAATGGCAGTTCTCTGTGCTCATTATAAGGGACCTTCTGTATTTTTTTTTTAGTTAAAGTTTGCCTCCCTCTTGCTTTTCTTTCATTTTTATGAGTGTGTTAATTACTTTCAGTTATATTACTTGGAAACTCATTAATGCATTTTCATTAAGCACATTATATTGTGGCATTGCTACCACTTACATCTTTTGTCCCTTTTATTTTCCCCAAGTTTGGGCAGTGAGAATTTGAGGGACATGTTGCAAAGGAGAATTCCTCTGTCACTAGATCTTTTCTTACAGACGGATTCATGGCCATGGATTCATTTGATGTTTGCATATTGCATATCACTAATATTAAGAGCAAAAGCCCTGAATGGGTGATGAGGCTTCTGTTCTTGCAGTCAACAACTTTGAATAATCACTACGAAGGAAACTCCTATTTGACTGAATGTGCCATTACATGGAAATATAGAAGCCTAAAAATCACATTATTTTCCACTGTCTCCAAGACTCATTTTAGAGCAGCTATTTGGATCCCTGCCACATTATCTTTAAAAAAAATTGACGTCTGCACTTGTGACATTGTCTAAAATGAATCTTCATCCATGGATTATTAACTGCACATCCCTTATGGTCAATGGCTTAATTAAATCAGATACTGATGACCTTAAAACTAATTTAGCACTTATATGCCTACTCTTTTCTGTTTGCTTCATGTCAAATATGGATGCAATAGTGAAATTTTATCCTGCAATGAAGCGCAGTAGTTTGGTTTGCGCAATGAAAATTAAATGGAAGCAACTTAGTCTGGCACAAAATGTGCGTCGCTGGTCAGCTAACCAGAGGAAAAAGACCTATCACGTTGCATTATGTTGTAGGTGAGATGTGTTCCACAAGCTGAACAACTGAAGTATATTAACAGTTGCCTGCCTGTGGTTGCTATTGGATATCACTGCACTGATTTGCAAGAATAATCTCATTGTATACTCATTAATAGAAATTAATTAGTGGAAGACATCTCAACAAAGATGTCCTCAGTTTCTTTAGCTTGGACTATAATGAGATTTGAGAAGCATATACAGAAAATAGAACCAGCTTTCTCCGGGCTTTTCTTAATGTTTTAAAAGCTTAGAAAAAGCATTAATTACACTGTTTACCAAGTGGCTGAGTTTGTAGGATGTTAAAAAAAATATGTTTCCACTTCTGCTTTTCTTCTGCTTGTCAACCTGCCTTTCTCTTATATCCCAGCCTTCTTTCTCTGCCCGTCTGTCCTCCCCAGCACTGCGCTATCTCCGCTCACTCCGGTTGCTCTCGTCCTAGGTACGATACGATAACCAACCAGTGGGAGACCATCGCTCCTCTGCCAAAGGCTGTCCATTCGGCCGCTGCGACCGTTTGCGGTGGGAAGATCTACGTCTTCGGTGGGGTGAACGAAGCCGGCCGAGCTGCGGGGGTCTTGCAGTCCTACATCCCTCAGACTAATTCATGGAGTTTTATAGAGTCTCCGATGATCGGTAAGGGATGTGTGGTGGCAGAGTAAACCCGTATTATGACAGAAATCTCTGTGCTACAGATATTTTAATACCTTTGCAGAAAGCAAATGAGTTGGGGGCGGGGAGGGGGGGATGAGGGGAGATACGTTTACAACAGATTGGCAGGAATGTATGGTATATTATACCAGAGGCAATTATCTGGATCTTCACTGAAGGCAATTGTCACTCATTAATACAGCTAGTTATCAGCTAGAAGTGATGAGTTCAAAGAAGAGGAGAAAGGAAAGCAGTTATTAGATATGGACAACTAGTAATTTTAGATCCAAAAAATCACAAAGTGCAGTGAAACTTCATCCTGGCATCATGTGTAGCTCCATGCGGTTTTGCAGCACTGTTCAGTTAATGGATTATTACTTGTGGGTTTGCTAGAATGTCCTCTGTCCCGTGGTAAGTGGCGGTCATTCTTAACTGGGATTTTTCAGTGGTGTCCAAAAGCATATGTGCTTCAGAGGCTTAAATCTCCGAGACAGGTAGATTATTAACATTTTACATAATAAAGAGCAAAACGAGAGGCCAAACTTTGCCATCTTACCAGCCAATGTCAGAGCCGCAGACTTCCTTCCAAAATCAGGATAGTGCTCAGAAGTTTGCAACTTACTTGCTGTCTGTAGGGATTTACACCCTGAGTGTTTAGGCTGCTTTTGGAATTTAAGTTTAGCATTCATCTTCATGAAGACATTACTGCAGGGTGACAGCTGACCTAGGTGATCTCCTCTGTGCTGGGTGGCTGTGAGCAGCCTTTGGTCTGGCTGGACTTTGGTGGCCAAAGAAACAGTGTTCACACAGTCATCTCAGAGACGCTGCTTTGGGGTGACTTGCTTTTCCATCCTAGAATCATAGAATGGTTTGGGACCTTTAAAGGTCATCTAGTCCATCCACTGTGCAATGAGCAGGGACATCTTCAATTAGATCAGGTTGCTCAGAGCCCCCTTCAGCCTGACTTTGAATGTTTCCAGGGATGGGGCATCTTTCTGGGCAACCTGTGCCAGTGTTTCACCATCCTAAAACTCTAAGTCACATTGAAACTGTGACATGAGGTGCTTCATTTAAAAAAAGCATGGTCTCATTATTGATCCTGGTAGAGCAATAGGACTATCAAGTAATAAATTATAGAAGCACAGTTGTAAGGTGTTCAGGTAAGGCCTAATCATATTCAGAAAGCTAAAATAAGCTGCTCTTTTTGTTGTAGCTTGTTACAATTATTAGGGTTCTTTTCTTGAGGTTCCCCAGTGGATCAGGCCGTGGGGAGCTGGTACAGCCACAGCTTTAGCCTCCCCTGTGCTGCCAGCGCTGCTGCTTTCCGACTCCCTCGCTGCTGTTTGTGTCCAGCCTAACGTAACATGACATGCATATGATGCAGCATGAAGCGCCCAGCGGGAGGGCGTTAACCGGGAAAAGTCATGTTTATGTAATGCGGCAGCAAACAGCCCTATTGCCTGCCTTTTCCCATCACGTGGCTACAGCTGCTGCTGTTCATTTCATCCCCTGACTGACAGTACGAGATTTTTCCTGTACTCGGGAGCGTGTTGCAAAAATGAATGCATTATGCAAAGAGGTATTCTTTTTCCTTACCAAAATAGTACAAGTGCCACAGGAACTAAGAAATCATTCCCTGGGCTCGTTATACTGTCTAGCAGGCGTCAACATCATGCGTGCTTGGAAAAAATCATCCAGATCATCCAGAGTTGGGTTCGTCATCCATTGTGCTAATGGGCGTGTACTATTATTTCCTACCAAAAATACATGAAAGACACCAGTAAAGTTAAAAGATGGTATTTATCTTTTCTTGGTGTAAGCAAAGTTAATTAGTTAAGATGGAGGCATAAAATACATGATGAAATGTGGAGTTGCTGTGTGTCTTTGTTGGGAAAGGTAGAACGTCAATTTATTTGCAAATAAATTAAAATAACACAGAGCCTGAAAAATTGCACCCTGATGGAGAATGCCTGGGAAACTGTGCTGAAGCAATGCCTGATCTTCACTAAAAGGCTGTGGGAATATTGGAATATATCTTAATTTCTCCAGCTCTACAGGAACCGTAGTATCACCTGTATTTGGACAGTATGCCCCACGAACTGGATGCTCTGTCAAGTGCAGTGCAGGCAACATTTATCCAAAACAAAGAGGAAGTAGAAGGAGTCTTGGGATGATTTTTACAACATGGAGCTGAGATGGATCCCCATTATGGTCACTGCTGGGGTGCCTTTGACAGCCTCAGAGCCTTTTTGTGTTGATTTGTGAATTCTTAAGGTGTCCCTCTGAGCTGAGTCAATTAAGATAGCTGATGGCAAGTTGCGTTGTTTATGGTCATCCCAGAGATCAGTGAAAACTGATTTATGTCAAATAGGACTATGGATTGTTTAAAAGCACCTCAAGCGTGCTCAGATATGCAACATTAGGTGCAGGTATTGAAAGCAGCCAAGGTCTCTGGAGATTTTCAGACCAGTAGTACCTATCTCAAGCCACTGTGGTATTTTATGATAGTGAGTTGAATGCAGCATGGCACACATCTGAACCCAACCATCTTTTCCATCTCTTCCAAAGCGTCTTGTGCCAACCTAACCTAAGGCAATACTGACATCAACCATGGCAAGGGGTAGGGTCATTTTCTGTCTAATCTGCAGGGAGGTGAAGCAGGCTGGATACTGACATCCTGCCTGTGCAGAGGAGATACAGAATGAGGACCGATAGCAAGTCCACGCAGCTCAGCCCCTGCTTTCTTCTGCTTGGGTTTCTTCTAGGCTTAAGCAGCAAATTCGCTCCCAGTTTCCATTTATTCTTTAGCCTTCACCTGCCAGGAGGTGGTGGGATGTGGATGCCTGCATGCAGTAGGTATGACACTAGGCTAACCAACACGTTGCACATGGATGCTGTGGTAGCCTCTAGGCAGGTGTTGATTGCACACATCCATGTTTGGAGATTCCATCCCAACGCTCCAAGATGTTCCCCATCCTTTGACCCGCTTCAGCCCTCTCTGCCTTTGGAGCAAGCAGGTGTTCCTGCAGCAGCAGCACAGCCCACAGCTTGGTACTACTGGAATAATGGAGCTTCCCAGGGCTTTCACACTGCATATTTTTGATAAACACCTTGCACTTCCCCTTCTTGTGTTTTGAGCTGTAAGAAGTTTGCTACTGTCAAGCCAAAGTCCTACAACAGTAAGTGAACCCAGGCTATGTACTTCCAACACCTGCCTTTCCATTTCTTGACAGGCTGTCCTACATAGCTCTGCTAAAAATGTATTTCATGCCCAGCTTACTGAAATTTGTCTTATTTAACAAGATGACCATAGACATGCTGAAGTCAGTGATTGTAAGTAAGCCTAATTACCTTGTCACTGCCTTTTAATTCATTTGGTGCCTTCATGCCAGGGCACTAAAATACACCGGTTTTGATACCCTGAACACTCAGTGTCTGTACTGGTGGAATTACAAGTTTTTATTCATGTTTCTGGACTGTAAGAAAGTGTTTAAACATTACCACTATTAAATTTTAAAATCTGGTAAAAATTATGGAAATACAGATGTCAAAGATCTAGGAACATTTTTGGTATCTAATCCCAGTATCTAGTTCCTCACCGTGCTGTTTACTCCTGCAGTGATATGTCCAGCCAAAGTGGGACAATAACAGAGCTAAGAATGCAAGAAATATCTGGAAAACAGCATTAGCAGCATCTGTGCATTTTCACTGCACTATTCCATGGCTTCTTTTGGTTAAAATGCATAATGATTCCCATGAACTTATTTTTAGACTTTACAAGAAAAATCAGATGTATGTCTTGGCCTGTCTCTCTCCCCAAGGCCAATAGTTCAGTACCCGTGTGTGGGTTTGGCTGGCTCTCACCTAGAAGTCTCAAAGCAATGAGAGTTTCTTCTCATCCTTCAACGTATTTGTCTTAAGTGTTTTTCCCACTAGTGAGCATGAATTTTTCTTTCCTTTGTCTCACCCACTTCTCCTCCATATTTGCCATATCCTCTATTCAGAATATTTTTTTCCACTCCTTGATGTGTTCCCCTCACACACACTCACTCTGCCCTCTGCCCAGCAAAGTCAGTATTTTTGTGTTTGCCCTTTAGCAAATGTCCTCCCTTTCACTTCCTACCTCCACTTCATCTGTGGCCATGCTTTGTCCAACTCTCTTCAGTTCATCAATGTTTTACCCATAAATTTGACGCTGAAATTGCCCCACGGTGGCAGGTGGAGCTTCCTCTTTGGCACAGGGTATCCCCCGCCACGGACAGACAAAATGCAGCATTTGCA
Organism: Limnodromus scolopaceus; assembly: GCA_028565335.1. Taxonomy (NCBI): domain Eukaryota; kingdom Metazoa; phylum Chordata; class Aves; order Charadriiformes; family Scolopacidae; genus Limnodromus; species Limnodromus scolopaceus. The sequence continues at coordinate 112,757,374 of JAOXNO010000024.1, forward strand.
AGTGAGCATGGTCAACTTTGGGGTCTCTGAGGAGGGGAACCTCAAGGGTCATTGGGGAAACAAACCATAGGGCCCCACGATCAGTTGTGTAGTTATGAGAACTCGGCTACCAGGAGACCACCGTGCCAGAAGGGCTGACATCTGAGAGCCCACTGTTAATTGCAATATCTGCACTTGGGCCTCACAAGCAATGTGAAGGATCAGACCACAGTCTCCAGGCGGCCGAGGGTCGTTATCTTATCCATTACTATGCCATTCTTGAGCTTGTCTGCATAGTATTCAGGGAGGGGAAGAGGCACTTAATATTAAAATAGAATTCGTTTCTATTAACTAGTCTCCTTTCTCCAATCTGCTTCATCACGTGCATCAGCCCCCCGCTCCAGCCCCCCTGGCCTGCAGGGAGACCTTTCAGTTGGCGTGATATCTGGACTGGTGGCATGCCCACATTTCTTCCTCCTGATAAAAATGTTTGACTAGCTTGGTTTTAATAACCTTTTTCTATATGAAGTGCTGCTGCCATTCATTGTAATGCCACTTCAGCCTCTGACCGAGTGCTTTACTGGAAGGCAACATAAGATCTTTAAGCAATCATGAAAGGGAAAGCAGAACTGTGCTACTTGACCATATAATGTAGCAAGAGATACGAGAGCCATGAAACGCATCACAGACAGCACGCTGTCGTTATTCAGTCAGGAAAACACCAGTAGGTTAAATTATCAACCCCATGTGAAGTACACCTCCGGCTCAAGGATTGTCATTGAGTGCGTGCCCCTTCCCACAATGACCTGTCACTAGAATAGAAATACTTGCATATTTTCCTATGGCAACAGCAAAGGAGAATGATGTTGTGATGTTATCCACTTGGAGAGAAGAGTACCTTTTATCTATTATTTCCTTTACATTTCTCTCTGCCTTTTAATCTCAAGTGTGCTTGCTGTCCTGGACAAATCCCATTTCAGATTTTCCATCCTGAAATGGATTACTATATGCGACAGCCCCAACAGTTGAATTTTGGAGGGGAAAAGAGGCTGTTTCTCTGTTTCCATGCTCTCTCCCCTCTCTTTCTTCCCTCCGGCAGACTTTGAAATAACCTGTGTCCCTGCTGTATCCCATAGAAACCTCTGACCCGTAGGAGCTCGTGTTCACGCCCAGTAGCTTTCACCAGAAAGCCCAACCAGAACATGCTTTTGCATCATTAGGCTCCCCAGCCACCCACTTCAGATTATGAGCATGTTAAGGACTTAGAGCAGCGACAGAAGTTGGAGTCTCCTGAGTGTTTGCATGAGATTTCCAAGCCCTGGAAAGGACAACCACAAGGGAAGAGTGTGGGTAGCACCTGGGATGAAGTAAGGGTAAAGACTGAAGGTGGTCATCCACACCTAGGTAGCTGGAATGAGTTCTCCAAGCTCCCTGTATCCATGAGCAATTTCTGCCTCCATGGTAACAAAGCAAAAATAAAACCCACTGTTTTCTCTTTACTTGTCTCTGGAGGGGTGTCCCTCGTGTCTTTCTGCCATATCTTCATCACGATCAGGGTACTGCTTGCTGTGAACTTCTCTAATCCTGAAAGAAACAGCAGAGGTTTCTCTGTTTCTGTCTCAGGCTTACTTTATACCAATTTACGAAATTGTAGCTAAAGCCAAAAGCAGTGAAAAGACAACAGATAGGTGATGTATTGAAAAATTGATGAGAATCAAACACAATTGCCTCTCTAAAAAAAAAAAAAGAAAAAGAATATCAGACTGTCTATTTAAAAGAAAGGGAAAAAAAGAGTCACTATAAAAATAACCAAGGGGTTTCCCTCTCTTTCTTTAACAAAAAGGAATGTGAAGTCAGTGATTCAGTCTCTTGAGAAGTCACTGTTTCTGCCTTGAGGGAGCCCCAAATAATTTCCCTGTGAGATTTGGGAGCTGAGTTCTTTTTTTTTAATGGAAGAGTTTCATTCTCCTGCAAAACAGTGCTAGTCAAAGGGAAAAAAAAACCACACAGGAAGATGTGATAATTAAATATGGAAAATTTCTGATGAGTGTCTTAACTGGAAAAAATGTCACATATGCAAGTCTGATTTGGAAAGGGATGCGAGACGGGTTGTTAGGACAGATAAGTCTTTCTGATGAATTATAGTGGCTTAGTGGCACCGAGGAGAAACTGAATACTCCTTGTTCTATTTTCTGGATGAATTAGTTTCTTCCCATCTGTTCCCAAGGATCAGTGACATTTTCCTAATACATCCGCATTTTTTTGACATATGCCTGTAGATACTCAGCGTAATAGGAGCCCGACTTTAAGCCATAACATGTTTGGTCTGTTTTCATGCCGGGTGCTGCACCCCCGTCCATCCCCCGGGGCACCCACTGACGTGGGGTGAGCTGGACTGAGCCAGACCACCCCATGGCCATGCTGGAACAGCAGCAGACACCACAAACCCATTATTTTCCTTCTGGCTTAACCAGTTCAAAGCCCAGTTAAGGAAATGATCTCTCTTCTGGAGAAATTCATCAGCTTTTACTTAACTTATGTCAAATTAAATCTCTTGTTAAATATTTAATGGAATAAGGTGGTTTTTACAAGAACCTCAGGGTTACAATGCCAGCTGTGCGAGAGGTAAGCAAATGCCAAAAGTAAAGCTGCTAGGGCTGGGTTAAGCTCATCTCTTTTTGTCTTCCTAAAAGGACACAGTCAGAGTTTTGTAGATCTGGGAAGAACATAAAGACCCCTTCAGCATTATGTAGAGGCCATTTCCAGAGATGTAAGGGCGTAGTAAAGATGATATCGCACCTCCTCTCCAGCTCGCTGCCCTCCCTCTCCGCGCTCGGGAGGAGTGTTGCAGGGGCTGAAGCTGGCAGGAGTGTGTCCAGGCTGGTTCTCCACTGGAGATGCAAGAGAATCGTCTTTTGCTGAGCATATTAAAATGCGGATTTTGGAGAGGCTTTAACATGGTTGGACTAGATGATCTGAAAGGTCCTTTCCAATCTAGACAATTCTATGATTCTATGATTCTATATAGCTACATACGGATAATTTTTATAGAAGTGTCCCCTGGCATCAGAGTAACCACCCCAGCAATGTCTGCTTCACGCCCCAAAGGGCTCAGGCACTTGCTTCTTAGAGAAACTTGTTGTGAGGCTTATTTTAACTCAAATAAAGCAGTGTATTTTCCCGTCTTTTGTTCCCAGACACTGCTGATTGGTTTCACTGAAATGTTGATTAAAAAAACCTGTATCGCATCAAGACAGACACCATCATGAGAAATTTCAGCCCAACTGGCTCATATTTAATAATGTGCATATGGCGTGCTAGCAGCATAAGGGACAAGTCAGCTAATTAAATTAGAATTATTTTAGTTGATAATTTATGGTTGGTTTTACCAATATTTCTAATAATGCCGCAGCTAACACAAGAATTTTAAAGCATCCTTGGAAACTCTGATTGAACCTGACTTAGGATAAGGGACTGGCATAATTTCAAACCCCAACCTCACCCAGTTTGTTGCTAAAATACAGGACTGCTTGGAGGTACACGCACACCTAAAAATAAAAATGCAGGTGAATTTCCGAAACAGATGAAGGGGGGGAAAAAATGGGTCTCGGAAAATCTTCTGGATTATGTGGGTGACCTTCCCACAAGCAAAAGCAGAATACAAAAGAGAATCAACTCTTGGATATTATTAAGGGTGTCGCTGCACTGTGGGTTTCTTCTGTACTTAGCTGCTGCACAGCCATGGGAAGCATCTGAGTTAAAATTTGAAGCAATTCAAAATTCTGAAACAACTTGACATCTTAATTTCATATGTAAGAGTGGAGCTTTCACGGTGACTCCATTAGGCTTCGGGAGAGGATAATTGTACTTTACCAGTTTAGAGGGAGGTGCGTACTGGGGCATGAAGGACTGATGAACTTTAAAAGTGCCTTTGAGAACTTAGAGAAAGAAGAACAAAACCAGGAAAGGTTTCCTCATTTTTCTTTCCCTAGCCTTGGAGGTTTAGAGAAACGTGACTTATCTATAAATAAGGGGAATGTATAAATAAAAAAAACAGTCTCTAAACCTGAGCCTAAAACTGATCTCAGTGTTACTTTCCATTGACAGATAACAAATATGCTCCTGCAGTCACTCTCAATGGGTTCATCTTTATTCTTGGAGGAGCTTATGCACGAGCAACCACCATCTATGACCCAGAAAAAGGCAATATTAAAGCAGGTCCCAACATGAACCACTCCAGGCAGTTCTGCAGGTGAGAAAAACCATTAAAACTGAATTACCGGTGCCTTAACATTTTCTGCTGATAAATAAGCTAATGCTACCTGGCAGTGAAGGGGCGAGGGGAAGGGAGGTATGTACCACCTGGGGGTTTGCCTCGGCTCTTTTTTCATACATGTTCAGGAGCACAGCATTTCCCAAAGTACACATCCAGGACCCTGCTGTGGTTCCTGCGTGTCTTCACATTCGGGTGCGATGATCGCGGGGAGGGACGTGTGTTGGGCTCCTCCAGCAGGCTGCAGGAACTCTCCTTCCCTCAGTTTGCCATGTGTAACCGGAGGATGATAAATATCTGCTGTAGGAGAGGCCACCGTAATGTGGAACGTGATTTTGCCAACTAGCTGAAAGAGCCTTGAAAGAAAAAAAATATACTGAGTAAGCACCACACACTGATATTAATTATTATTTATTACGTGCTTTTGATTGCTTTTTGGGCTCGCTTCCCCAATCCCAGGCACAGGTTTAACAAACTTCCCAAATTGGCTGACAAAAATAAAACTTGGCACCCATGGCAGGTACTGGCAGCACTTAAAGGCCTTTTAAAAAGTATTACGTGGCTGTTACAGAAAGACGGGCTTGTTTCAGGCTTTATGCAGCACCGGCCCCTTGCAGAGCAGGTCCCCGTGCTGGGGCCTGGCCAGGCTATCGGTTTCACTGGGAAAAGCCATCCCTGGTCCTCGCACGGCGCCGCGGGCACTGGGTGAGGGATTGTTATCGATGCCCGATGCAGCAGCGTCCTGAAGCACTGAGCAAAACCAGGGGGAAGGGGTGGTGCCGGGGCAAAACGCTGGCCGGGGCGGGAGGAATAGCAGTGACACGGCAGCAGCCAGGCCCGCAACTGACCTGCATCTCCAAAACGTTCAGCCAAGAGCTCTGCTCCTTGCCCCAGGGGTGGCCCTGCTCCCCATCCTAAGGTTGAAAATCATCTCCATGTTTTAACTTGTTGCATTTAATCTTTCGCTTTGGTGGAAAAAAATTCTTCTTAAGAAAGCATGCCCGGTTTCTCTCTTTTTGCTGTTTATTTTAGACTTTCTCTTTTTTTTTTTTTCCCTTTTCTTTTATTAATTTAAGGAGCGCCCTCTCTTGGCTGCTGAAGCATATTTTGTTGTAAGCAAAGGGGTCAGAGCAGCCGACTCGGTCCTGGGGGGCTGCAGCCGTGTGCGTCCTGGCTAAGGTCAACTCTCCCTTGTCCCATCCAAAGCAGGATGAGGAGGAGCCTGCGGTGCTCAAGCAGATGCTAATGCTATTTTGCTCCCAAAAACCAGAAATAAAGGGTACAATGCAGCTCAGGATTAGAGGCCTAACCAGTAAAATTAAACGCAAGGAACTTGCACATTTGATACATTCCCGTATCGTCCCATAGAGAGACATGAACTTCTCTTTGAACATCTCTGTTTTGTAAAACATAATCAAAAAAATCTGTTAATTATGCATCTGCAATACATTATAAGAGAAATTGCAGTGTCATGGGTGATTTCAACCAGGGGCTGTTGGCTGAGCATCTCACCCGAAAACTTCCCAAGGTTTCTAACAGGAAGGGATGCTTTGCTCTGCACCCTGCAGAAGGGAATCCAGTGGGAGACCTCATGATGGACCGTGGAGAGTAAACTGGTGACCTAATTAGCTGCTGCTTGGGCAGTGTAATAAACTGGTTTTGTTTAAGTAGAATATGACACCCATCAGTAAAAAATAACTTCAAACTTTTAAGTTTTTTTTTTTCCAAAGTCTAAAGCAACAGTGGACTGGAAACCTACATTTATAGTGGGATAGTCACCAAAAAATGAATAGTTCAGTACACCCAATTGGATGCCAAAAAAAGGCACACTTTCAAAATTTCTTAAATGTGCTGGGAAAAATATTTCAGCCAAAAGGAAATGTAAAACCTATGACAAAAACTAAACAAATTGGTGTGTATGGAAATAGGGAAAATGGGAGGTTAGCAGTAACAAACAGGTTAAAAATTGGCTGCTGCTACAGGATGCTGGGGGAACGAGGGAAGTACTAAGGGCTAAGAAAAGAAAGGCATTTTAAATCTTTTGGGATCAAATTTGTAATTTTAATCAGTTATAAACCCATTGCTGATAAGGCTGATGAGGTAGCAAAGTGTAGCACAAACCAATTGGATGGGTATTTCTCATCTGTATTCAGAAGGGAGCAAGAAGGTTTGGTTCCATACTCTGCTGCGAAGGGACCAGAAGCGTTCACCGCTGGCAGGAAGGAAAAATGGGAACGAAAAAGGTCAGAAATTAAGTTCTCAAATCAGGCAACCCAGTCATCTTGGACGCAGGCGTCTTTAGAGACTTCGCTGAGAAGCTGTTTGAACCACTAATGTTGATTTTTAATAACTCTTACAGTTCAGGATGGATCAGGGCACTGCCAAAGTGTTTCCATATTTTGAAAAGGTGAAAAGGAGAATTTTAGTGCAGTAATTAATTTTGAAAAGTACCCACACCAGGCTAAGTGGCCTCACTTAGCCTAATGTTGGTCCTCTGCAAAATACTGGAGTGGTTAATTTGGGATTTCATCAACAAATAACGAGATACTAATAATATAATGAACAGCAATCAAAGCGCTTTCCTGGAAAATGGGCCTTGTTAATCCAACCTGTTGTCTTTTTTGGTTTTTTGGGGGGGGAATTTGGTTCTTTGTTTTAGTTTTTAATAAAACACGCTTGGCTGCTAAAGACAACTGTGATGCTATAATATGCCACTATTTCTCCAAGGTATTTGGCTGGTATTGTATGGAATTAACAAGGCACACATTAGAGAGATTAAATCAGCTTCACTGACAGATCTCAAAATGTAGTTGTTAATGAGCAGATATCATTGAGCAAGGCCACTGGTAGCAAAGATTGATTCTTCTTCAATGCTATTTAATATATCTACCAACAATCCAGGTAGTCGAAAACCTCCCCTGGTAAAGGTCGCAGGTGGTATAACACTTGGTGGGTTAAAAAATATTACAGAAGGGTTATACATCTGCGTGTCTGGGTTAGATGGTCTCCAGTTCGCAGCAGCCTTTTAAATGCAAAGTAATACATGGAGGAAGCACAATCGCGAGCAGCCCTGCTCCCCTTAGAAAGCCAGGCGCTCGCAGGAGGACATAAAAGCGGCCACTCGGCACTACACAACACGAGCTCTCAGGGCAATGGGGTGGACAAAAGGTCAGGGCAATACTGGATGTATAATGTGAGCCCTAACACCCCGATGGAAACAAGCTGAAGCTGGGAAGAGCGAGCGCTGCTGCGTACGGCGCTGAGGAGACGAGCGCAGGTCTTGGGTCCGTCCATGGACATGTGGAAATACCAGCAGAAGTTCAAAGGGAAGCTGCAAAAACGTCCCCGGGTTGCAAATCAGATCTTTGACGTGAAATTTGAGGAGTTTATCAAAGAAAGGCTGAGAGGTGACTCGATCACTGGGAGCAGTGGAAGAGCTTTCAGGCTGGCAGACAAAGGCGTAGTGGGTTAGAAGGGCTAGAAAGTCAAGTTACACATCTCAGCCTTGAAGTGAGGCACCTTCCCAACAGCAAGGATAATTAAACAGTGAACCAGCAAGGGAGGGGGTGAACTCCCCAACGCTGGCTGTTTTTAAGAGGAGATTAGATACGTTTCCAAGAGAGATGCTGCCTGGGGAAATGTCCATGGCCTGCGTATACACAAGCTCAGATTAACTAAGCACAGAGATCCCTTCTGACCTTAGCCTGTGAATCTATAAACTCCTCATTCCACTCATTAGCATGGATCACAAAAAACATAGTTTAAAAGCAGCGACATAAACAACTTAAAAATTAACTGTGTGCTATTGATCTCCTCTCGCCAGGAATCACTCGATACTAAATTTGCTGGGAAAAATCTTGATCGCATCACTTTTCTTTTTATCTGCACTGTTTCTACACCGTAGTGTGTAGGGAGCGTGATGGCTTCGAGGGCAGGGAAAAGAAATGTGTGTCACAGTCCCCACGTGAAAAAGTCAAGGTCCATTCAAATGGTTTTAATTCCAAGTTAAATTACTTTTAATGAAAAAAAAAATAAATGGCTCAGGTCTCCAGCTCACAATCAACAGAAGAGCAAATTAAGCATCATTTTCAGATTAAGCCCAGCCTGATGGAAGTCAGTAAGAAATTTGTGTTGTCCTACAATTAACCCTTTGAGGGATGGTGCCAAATGGGTGAAGAGCTGTAACAGGCCTGAAGTGTTTTAAAATTCACTGAGAGTTCACACGCGGATCTTGAACATCTTCCACATGACATGTGAGGGCGGGGGAAATATTTAACATTTCCCAAACGTCAGGCAAGCGTGTCCTGTTTGCCACATGGGCAACTCGGTTTGGCAGGTCCTGGTCATTTGTGGGATCTTTGGATGTGGAGGCAGCAGCTGACAGGATGAAGAGCCGGGATGATCACACCTTGCTCTGCTGGACACCTACCTCCAGAAGGACTTGCTAAGACATCCCTCCTCTCCAGCGCTGGAGAGTCCTCCCTTTGCAGGCGGGCACTCTCCCTTCCCTCCTTGCCCTTCAAGAGTCTATTTTTCCATGAGCAAAAAGAACACTGAATGCGTTTCTGTGTATGATTAAAAATTCCATACTCTGCTTGCTTAGGATGCAGGCGGCGTGCAAACAGGCGTGTGCTACAGAGAGCCTCCACGGGGCAACAGCAGCAGCGTGATGGTGCCAGCAATAATTCCAGAGCAGCTAATTTAGTACCAGCAATTCCCAACAGACACCAGAAAAGCATTTTCTTCCTCCTCCTCTGACTGTTAACCAGTAAGATTTATTAGATGGTTCTGCCGAATGGAAATCTTTAATAAAACTTCGACTCGGGCAGAACAGCACAAAACCAGGGTCGGTTTGTGGATTTTTTTTTTCCCTCTTCTTTTTAAATAAGCCCTTGTTCTTGAACAGTGAAGCATGGTGACTCCTGTGCTTAACTGCCAGGCATTGCTAATGTACAGCACCAGCCGCAGACTCCCCCGGCTGATTCCTTTCCTCGTTGCAAAGTTGGTGGTAACTCCGGGCGCTGGAAGGGGTGAGAGCAGAGCTCGTTTGGATGGATATTCCCAGGTGAAGCTATTACAGAGCACGGTTCCTTAATAGCCACGCACTTCTCGAGCCCGCAGACGGAAAGGCTGGGCTGTTCAGCAGGCAGCATTTGCAGCTGGAAGTGTTCGCGGTCCAGAAGGGAAAACCGAAATCTTGCAGCGTATCTGGAAGGAGACGTGTGGCTGGGAGCGTGCTCCACGGACAGCGGATGAGAACTGCCGCGCCGGACTCACAGCAATAATTTCTGTGGCGGTTTATGACATGAAGGATTTCGGTGTGCGTTAAAGCGTGACTGATACAGACGGAGCACTTGGGCCGTTACTGATGTGCGACGGACTTTGGGATAAAACATTGCTGGTTTTCAGCAATAAGTAACAATGCCACATGATGGTTTTGGATCATTAGCAAGGGAAAGTGCTCACGGAGTAGGGGAGAATACAACTGGAGCTTGGCCAAAACACCCACACTAATAATCCCGCTCCAAGAAGTGGCATGATATCCTCCTAATTAACCATGACTAATCTGGATCCTCATTTATCCATCTCATTGTAAAGATGACACCTCTGGCAGTACAACTCGGCCACCCGAGCTCCAGCCCTCTCGAACATAACAACCTGGCTGCCACCCCAGCCACAAACAGCCACGCAGGTTGTCAGCACCCCTACCAGACTTGGGACATCGCTTTGGCACCCGGAGCACCACCACCCACGGAGATGCCTTTCACTTCAGCGTTACAAACCACCGTGCAGGTTTCACTAAAAGGTCCCTGGTTTAAGCAAAAGCTTCCCGGGCACTTTGCAGCTCTGCCCGGCACTGAGCTGCTTCCCGCGGTACCTGCTGCCCTGCAGGCTTCTCTATCCTATCACCCATCCAGGTGACAGTTCAGTTCCACCTCCAGGAAAACCCTCCTGAAATCTTAGGACAAGAAGGAAATTCATCCAGTGATAAATGCAGGGATTTTTTTTTTTCTTCTTCTAGGCAGATTCTGTGTCTATCTAACTGATCATATTTAATAACCTTTATGGAACTGCTCCAAATAAATTAGTGAGCGCGTGTGCCTGCATAGGCAGGAGAGAGGAGGGAGAGGAGCTTTGTTTGTGGATTCAGAAGATATTGAGTTTCAGGGAATCAAAACAACATGCTAATTCAGCTGTTTCAAATCTCTTCTCCAATCCTAGATACTGCAATATAGGATTACTTTTTTTTTTTAACATTTACTGATAAGGCTGATGTGATCCTTAGGACCAAGCAGGAAATTTAAAAATAACAATAATCAAAATGAAGGAATGCTGCTGGTAGTCCCACTGTTTGGTGCTGTGGCCAGCCGTCACGGCTGGGAGAGAAGGGCTGGAGTGGGAGCTCCCAGGCACTCAGCTCTCAAAGGCTGCAGAAGAGAGACGCTGACATCCTCCGTTTTGAGTTGCTTCCAACCCATCATACTGTCCATCAGGAGACCTCCACTGTAAGATGCTTCTGAATGAAAAACAGAGGGTCCATAACACCCTTGGTGGGAAGTGGCCACCAAACCAATGGCAGCTGAGTTGCCTGAGCAGGACCCCTGCTGAAAGCACCCCCAGCTCGTGTGTGCTGAGCCCTGGTGCCCCACACCTGAGGTAGAGCATGAGCAGGTTTGCTCACATGTGATTACAGGTTGATTAAAAGGCAATGTAAAGTCAAATGCAGCAACAAAGGCAAATCAGATCCTGAGCTGCATCTGCAGGGGCGTTACTGGCAGAGACAGAGATGTCATCATTCCACTCAGTGCTTGTCAGGCCACACCTGAAGTACTGTGTCCAGTTATGGTCTGCACAATTCAAAAAAAGATGTGGTCAGACTGGAGAGGGTCCAAAGGAGGGCCCTGAAGATGATCAAAGGACTGGAGAACCTGCCCTGGGAGGAAAGACTGAAGAAATTAGGTCTCTTTTCCCTGGAGCAGAGAAGGTTCAGGGGACACCTCATCACAGTATGCCAGTGCTGAAAGGGTGGCTAAAAGGAGGATGGAAGCTTTCTCTTTGCAAGAAGGCACACAGAGGAGACAAGGGGCAACAGGTACAAGTTGCACCAGGAGAAGTTTCATCTCAATATAAGGAAGAAATTTTTTTACAGTGTGAACAGTCAGTCACTGGGACAACCTCCCCAGGGTCCTGGTGGAGTCTCCATTGCTGGAGGTTTTCAAGATGGGACTGGACAGGGTGCTAGATAATCTTAACAAGGCTCTATTTCCTATAAAAGGTTGAGCCAGATGCTCTTTAAGGGTCCCTTCCAGCCTGGGCTGTTCTATGAGTCTGTGATTCAACGATTGGCTTTGTCCATCAAGTCATTTAATGGCCAGCTGGCAGGGAGGGATCTTCTCTGCCTGTTTGCTCAATCTGGGGAAGAACTGCAGGGTGAGTAGAGAGGAGATTTAAAAGGTGTTCAGATCACACAAGCACTCCAGCCACGGACAGCCAGGTCCCCACCAGCCCTTGGTGCCCCTCAGCCTCACTGGGATTTTCTTAGGATCGTGATTCATAGCTTCGTGGAGGTCAGCAGATGGACTGGACTAGTGGTGGCAGTGTCGGGGGACGGTCACAGTATGGTCCCCTGACACTGCTCACGTTTGGGCAACGAAGGAGACCCCAGCACCATGGGTGACTCAGCTGCAGGGCTAGAGGTGACGCCTCTCGTAAAGGGCAGTAGTTACCTGGGGAGCGGGGTCATTAGCCTCCCGGCTAATAATTTGCAAAATGTTGAAATGTATTTTCCTGGAAGGAGTAGATGAAGTGACCCCCATCTCGATGCCGATCACCCTGGGGCGTGCTGCCGGAGAGACGGGGGGTCCCGCTGCCCCCGAAGCTGGGGAGGGTTTGTGTTCCCGCAGCCAGGCCCTGCGGCGCGGAGCTTCCTTCCTTCCCGGGCTCTGACAGCCTGTAATCATTTTATCTCTCAGGATTAATGGCACCGAGCAATAAACTCGCATCCTAATTATTGTAATTATTCCTTTCTTTGTACATCAGCCTTGGTAACGATGTTTTTACAGCTGATGGGATGGAAGGGAGGGGAGAAAAGAAATATTGTCACAGTAATGAAGAGAGAGCAATGAGCGTACTCCTTTCCACTCACTTTCCTCAAGGTTTTAGAGCCCACTTGAGTTTCCTATTCCCTAAGGTCCCAGAAATTAGCAGTGATTGTCCTAATACCGCAAAGTAGCAGCAATCTAGGACTAAACTCCTAATTGATCTTAAGTACCTACCTGCCACTTTAGCTCTGGAGGTGCCAGAATGTCTCCAAAGTCCCCTGCACACGTAAGTACCCGCTGTGTACTTGGAGCTGCCTGTTTCTCCATAGCAGGAGTAGCTCACTGGTTTTCCTAACCTCAGGCGTGACTCCCAAGCGAAGCGTGATGCCAGTCCTATCTACGGGAATTGCACAGGGAGGGGGCAGAAGATCATCTAATCACCGTTTAAAATTCATACAGCCTTTCAGAGGGTGGAATCCAGCATCCGTTTCTTCCCCGACGCATCAGCACCACGATGGGAGGTTACAGGACGAGCTGCTTCTCTCAGCCGCTGGCCAGGAACGTCTTGCAGTGCTGTAACCCAGGTGCTGGAGAACAAGAGCAGCATCTGCCCACCCACTGTAACCCCTGATCCAGAGCACGGGCTGGGGGGAACCCAGAGCCTTTGGGGAAGGTGTGCTGGCTGCTCTATGGGGGCAGCAGCTCCAGCTTAAAAGTAGCTGCTACTGGAGACGCCACAGAGGAGGCTTTACTAGAAGAACTGTGGGCAGCTAAGATACCACAGAGGAATTCGTGAAGCACCCACGTCCCCGTTTAGAGACCCAACGCTAGATGCCTAAGGGGGTACCAGGCACTTAAGGCCAAACTTCAGCTGTGCAGCACACAATCACCTGGGCAGGGCTGGTGGTTGCTCGGCTGCTGTTCCCAGGGTCACCTATGGCGTGGATGGAAAGCTCTTCACAGAGGGTCCTCCCTCTGTCCATCCCCTTCTTCCCATCCAGATCAAATGCTCCATGCAGAGCCGTCTCCTCGGGTAAGGAGCGGTATTAGACACATCCCTTATGTAAATGGCAACAGCCATTAAAGTCTTCTCCTGTGCTGGTGTGAGGTGTGTCATCTACACCAGTGTGTCCACACCAGAAAATTAAAACTTAGCTGAGGACATTCACGGGCAGTGGACCTTGATCATCAACACCGATGGAAGCAGCCCCAGGCTCTGTGCTCCACACTGGTATTTCATTTAATTGCCCGTTATGGGTAGTTCTGCAGCCAGTTCGCTCTAGGGGACCTTTGCCTCATTGCGAATTTTGGGTTTTCCCACTGCACACCAAAAAGTTGCTAAATTAACCCATTTGCTTTTTTTTTGGTTAAGCTTTGAGTAGGGGTGCTTTTTTAATGATCGAGCAGCATTTGATGACCGAGCAAAGCTGCTCTGTACCGCAGTCCATCTCTGACACTGGACCCTCTTCTGCCCAGCACATCCCAAACCACATTCCAATTCAAATAAGCTTCCATCTCCTTCGATGTCACTATTAGAAAAGTAAAGTGAAGCACAAACAGCAACCACCACCCCGTGGCCTCATTTCTAAACTCTCACCCAGCTGGTTCCAGCAGCCCCTCCAGCACATCGGGACTGTCTCATCATGGATGGGACTGTCCTCCCCCTCCCCATGCCGTATTGTGCCGTATAGTGTCGTGCTTTTAAACAGGAACTTGTCCCACTACAGAGATGAGCTTCCATCCCCCAACAAATATTTTGAGTCCTAAACCACAGTCGAATTTGCATGTTTGTCCAATTTACTGAGTCAGCTGGTCCTGCCACCTCCGCTCCCTCTGTAGGGAGTCCTGCTGGGCAGCGGCCCCTCCACCACCGGCTCCGGCTCCTCTGGAGGTGGGCTCCTTCTCTTTCAAAGCTGTCTTTCAGGATGACACTTGCTTTACTCAAGTCCTCGTTCTTCCCCATTTCTCCCTGACGTTTCAGAAATAATTACCAGTGGTTCAGTAAGTTCATTAGCAAACTCCCTCAGGACCCTGGGCTATGTATCATCCAGCCCTGCTGATTTGTGGATAGGCTCTAATCAAGTGTTTCAAGTTTCTCTCTCCTTCCTCCTCCTTTCAGATTAACAGTTATTTTGACAAGATTCTCATTATTTCCTATTTCCTGGCGGTACCCAGGGACTAGGCTTATTTGAGTCCTCACTGTTGTCATTGTGGGTTTATTTTTAACCTCAGGCTCTGCTTCTCCACAAGGACATCAGAGTTCTGTGTTCTTCAGAAACACGTTACTTTGTCGGTACCATTTTAGTCTCGGTTAATCCTGGGTCTTCCAGCGCTCTCTGTCTTTTGCCTTTATCACTTTTCATTATTCTTCTTCCCACTAATTCAAAATTAGCTAAAGAACTGACTTCGCTTTTACCAAGCCTACAGGGTTACTACCTTTCTCCAGCTTCTTAGATCTAGGCCACCTTCTTGGCTGCATTTAATTTATTGTCTTCCTCCTTTTTCTCCCTGCTGTCCTCCAAGTCTCTTTTCCTTCCCAACACAACCATCCACCAGCTGCTCTTGGAAGGGACCCAACCACCAGAAGACGTCTTAGAAGGGACCCCAACCACCAGAAAAAAACACTGCCAGCTCCCTCCATCTTAACATCTTTAAATGTTGGGGGACAAACTCCGGCAGAAAAGCAGAGGGAAGGCAGCCCGGAGAACACGACAGCTCTGCAGAGGCTTTTTCCATCCGGCTGCCTGCTGGCTCCATCGTCTTTCTGCCCCTTCCAAATACACACATGGGACCCCAGCTCCTCGTTGTCCACCTCCATTAGCACAAAGCAAGTGTCATTTCTAAAGCACAGTAAGGTTCTTTTGTCTTCTTCAGAGGGCAGCATACAGCTCCAGTGCCAAACCCTTGCCTGCACATCCCAACCGTCAGCTCCTGTGCCCCAGGGTTGGCTTTTGACACCAGCCCTCTTGGGTGCACGAGGAGGACAGGTCAGCACGACCTCCAGGCTCTGCCACCATGGAAGTGGCTGAAGCAACAGAGCATTTTTTGGAGGGTTTTTATTTCCCCTTCGCAGCATTCATTGATAATTAGAGGAATAACTTGAAGCAAAGGTTTGTTCCAACTGAAGTGACAGGGAGCCCAGCTTGCTTGGATTGCTTCTTCATGTGCGTGGTGTTACGGGATGTGTGGTCCTGCCACATTTGCTGCAGATCCCATCCATACGTGGGCTGGAGAAACATCTCACTTGGACTAATTTCTGTTGCTTAAATTAGAGACAACATTTACCTACCCGGAAGGAACACACAAAGGATTAATTTGGGGGAGAAAAAGGGAGAGGGAAGAGAAATGCCCACACATCTTTATACAGATAGATAATAATAAAAGGTGTGTTCATTGCTTACCCCATGTTACAAAAGACTGGGTTTGTTCTCATCCTAAAAAGAAAACTGTTGGGTAAGAAGACCTGCCTGGATGCAGTCCTGAGTAACATGCTCTAGGTCTGGGCAATCCTGCTTCGGCAGGGGAGTTGGACTAGATGATCTCTATGGTCCCTTCCAACTCTAAAAAAAAATTCAGTGAAAAATTCAGTGAAA
>JAOXNO010000024.1:112777584-112800669 GCA_028565335.1 Limnodromus scolopaceus
GGGAAGTTGGCCGAGCGCATTTGCCAAATGAATCATGTGCACACACCTGCTCGGAGATTTTTCTTCTTAAAAGCTCTAAGAAATCCAGGGGAGAGGGCGGCTCAGCAGCCCGGTAACGATAGAAACTCTTTTGTTCGCTGTTGACTCTCCCCTGGCTCCCCCGGGAAGGCAAGTGATCTCCAAAGGGGGCTGTTGGCCGCGCTCAGGTAATCACCGACCCCTGACAATTTACTCGCCCACCTTCCTCCCGTCGTTTCATCCGCCGGCAAACACGCTGTACTAATAAAACCTCAGCAACCCCGTCTTTTAATTAACTGCAGCTAGGTGCTAAGGCTGAGCTTAGCACAGTGCAATTGGACCAAACTAATTAGAGCATTCGTTACACTTCAGCTTGCCCTTGGCGGAGTCCGGAGGAGCCGAACGGCAGCCCCAGCCCCGGCTCCGCGGGGATTTGCTGGGAGAGGAGCCGCAGCTTCTCCCGGCTCCACGAGCGCCGCCCCGTTTCATCGTCGGATGTCCCCATCACCCACTCAAAGAGGTGACTTAATAGTCAAGTGGGGGACAGACCCGCACCCAGGGTGCCCGTCAGGCTGTGCCCACGCCAGGTCCCAGGAAGGTGCTGACTCTGTATCCGCTGTGACCTTTTTACATCGTGTCACGCTAATGCAAGGTTTTTAAATTGGATGAGACCCTTAAGCTCAGCCCCAAACGCCTCCTTTCCCATTTCAAGTCGGCTCAAAAACAGGAGCCGGAACAGGCTTTTGGCTGAAGTAGAGATGCCAGGAAAGGCAGCGGGAAGTTCCCATCGTCAGCAAAGTGTTCTGGGGTGGTAACTTTAAGACTTTGGGAAAAGCCGGGAAGAGAAGGCCCTGGAGGGAAGCAGATGGATGTGTCTCAGGCACAGCGATGCCATCACTCCTTACATTAAGCCAGACAGCGATACCAGAACAGAAACACCCGGTTTTCCTCCGAAAAGCTGATCTGTTTGAGGCCCGATTAAACACTCGCTGAGCTTAGAATTCACGAAAGCAAGAGCTGCCATCGCGGGCTCCCGAGCTGAGCGTGACAACAGCCCCGCACAGTCTCCAGCTGCTGGGGACTGGGGACAAGAACAAGGTGGCAGAATACCTTGAGAAATGACTCTCCTTTGCCAGTCACCGGTGTTCTTCCTTTTGACAACACACACCACTTTTAGTAACTCCTGTTTAGCTGGAGGATTCCTTGAGGAGTAACAAATTCCAATTTTCTTTATCTAAACAAATTCTACTTCAGTCAGTAGCAGCGTTACGCGCAGAACTAACTGTTTTGGCTCAGTTAGCACCTGGGAGAAGGAAGCTCCTGTGCTGTCACCAAGCCCCAACTGCCTCGGAATCTTTCCTTCGTGGTGGTCTGTACAGAGAAGGTCTGAAGGGCTGCCTGCTGGTTTTAATTTTTCAGTTTTGGACCAGCATTCTCTCTTGCCTTTGGACTTCATATCCCAGATCTTACACGGCAAGACGCATGTTGGCCAACGGGATCAAACCCTTTCACGACCTGTCCAGAGAACAGCACTGGTATCCCAGGGGTTTTAAGAGGGATATTAAGGCAACTTCAGCATGTAGCTTGCAAGCAAATTGATACAGAACTAGGAATTGTGATGACAAGTCATGCCCCCCACCACAGGCAACACACACACCATCTCCATCGGCCAGCACTGCTGGCTTTTTTCCACGTCTTTGTGGCTAAAGAGCAGACACCTAACTAAGGTCACCAGTGACACTCCCACATAAGCTTCTGCTTCCCACCTCATTAAAAAAAATATGTTTATAAAAATAATAGCTCTTACAGGTAGAAAGGAACCAATTCCTCTCCACATCTTGGGAACTTAAAGCAGCCCCTAATTTGTAACACAATGTCCTCGTGCTGGTGGAAAGCATCGGAGATCGATGAACTGAATCGTGAAGGTGAGGCACCAAACGCTTTAAGTCTTTAGAGCACAAAGAGCATTAGGCTCTGCCAGAAACACGGTCCCTCCACCCAAGTTACAATAATCAGCTCTCGCAAAGCGAGCCCGAGTTCCCAAGCCCACTGGAATCGCTGTGGCCACTCTGATTCCATTACAAGAGATCATCTTTTAATAAGTTCTTTACTTTCACGTCCAATGAATACAGGGCTCCATCGCTCGTTGACACCGGGTTCGATTTTACCTGCTTCAGTTTGTGGGCAGCTTTTCTGCCAGCTGCCTGGTTACGGGCTGGAACATACAAATGCCACACACAGCCTTTGCGGGGAAAGTGAAGAGTGGAAATGTGGCAGGGAGCGCTTGGGAACGGCTCACATTTCTTGTTTGCTATCTGGCAAGAGGTATCCCATGGGAATGAACATGTCCAGGCTGCGTACTGCCTGCAGAGGATGTTAGATTTTCCCTGGTGGATCAGGGTTTTAAAATTCAGGAGGTAACCAAACACTCAGCCATCTCCAACAAGCCCAGAAGCCTCTGCTCTGCTCATACTCGTTTTTACTAACACAGGGGTATTTCAGAAAGAGTGCTGATAATGCGACAGTCATCAGGAGGGCAAGTGAAATTAGTGGGTAATTACAGGGCATTCACCTGACATCAATCCCAAGTAAAAATGGAAAGATGCTATCTAACTAAGCTGATCGTGAATCAAAGAGATAAGAACAAATATGATGATTTTGTAGAAAATCGGCTGTATCACACACACCTGATCTCACTGACAGGATTACACGTTTGATTGATAAGGGAATAGATTTTCAACAGCTTGTGACAAAATACTTCAATTTTCTCATTTGCCGTATTCAGACAGCAAATATTAAACAGGCCAAAAATAGGCAGATTAATTGAGGAATATCTAATCTGTTCAAGTAATACTCAATTTGGTATTATCAGAGTATTTCTAATGGGGGATCCTCCTCTTCCATAGCTCTTGAAGAAGAACGTTGACGTAACTCGCTAGTCCCAGACCTGTGGAAGGAGAGATCAGCAGAGCAGAAGGTAAGGAGGCCTGAAGGAGTCACACACCGTGCTGGCTCCTCCGTCTGCCTGGGACCACTAACACAAAACTTGTTCTAACAAAGCTAAGCGGGACCTCCGAGAGATGGGAATGAGGAAAGGCTGACATTCAGGATGGAGAACAGCATCATGAAATGCTGCAAGCCTGAGAAGAGTCAACCAACGAGAGCTCCCAGCCCAATTTCATGGCATAAAAGGACTAAATTGATCTTTGGATGTGTAAAAAGGGGAACAGTGAGTAGGAATCAGCGATTTTTAGCTCTATCTATGGCACTGGTGGGACCAATGCTGGAATATCACATCAATTTCCTCTGTGAACAAATGTTTTAGAAGATGTTGAAAAATCGACCTACTGCAGAAAAGAGCCACAAAATTGACTTAAAGGCTGGAGAAAATGCAGTGAAAGCCATAAAGAGTCATTCTGCTCAGCAAAAAGAAGAGTGAGAGGGTACTTGATCACAGCACATTAGTATCTTTGTGGGAGGAAAAAAAATATCTATGTATGAAGCGCCTAGAACATAAAGAGAAGACCAGAAGCAGTGCCTGGAAGTAGAAGCCGGACCAAAACAAGTGAGGAATAAGGCACGTGTTTCTACCCATGAGCTTAATCACTTGATGAAGAGCTCAAAGAGCTGGCAGATACGCAAACTCTGCAGATCAAGAACAGATGCCCTCATTGAAGAGACGCTTAAGCCATACCTAAGTTAGTAGACCCTGCACATGAATGAGATTGTCATACGTGCCACCGCATCAGATGCAACGGTGGTTTTCTGCTGACTTTATTCTCCATTAATAAACCTGAATTTTTGTGACAAATTGCTAAACATTTAAATCATCATAAGGTGTCGGCTCATTTCCAAATTTTATTCTCATGTATTGAAAAGATTAACACTGTAAAATTTATGCTTGGCTTGTGCTTTCGCGGCTGTCCTCTGATTCTTGTGAAAAGGAAGCTTTTTATTTTTAAAAAAGCTTTCTGTCTTCAGAACATGCTTTAAATTTTAGAGCAAGACTCTGAAGCACTCCAACCCCAGTAGAAAGGCTAGGCTTTAATTTTAAACCAGTTACGTCTCCAGTGCTTCAGGAAAATGTAGTCTGACATGCTTCTATTTCCGATACTAAAAATGTCTACACAACACAGTAATTCATCACTAAACTGATGTTAACAGTCACGTACAACATGTGACTATTCACTTTGTATTTCCTTTATCTCGCTAAACTTTTTGTAATGTCATAGAGAATGCAGCGGGCATCACTTGAAAACTCATTTCAGAATTCTATTAATTCTAAACCTAGAGCAGATTGGCAGTTTGTCCTTCCCTATCACCAAAATCAGGTATCACGGTTCTTCCAGGAGCCTCCACTACAGAAGGGATTCTAGAAGGTGTAACAACATCAGCAAGAGAACGCAGCACCTTTATGACAGAAATAGAGCTGGGATTTTGGAGATTCAAGTAGTTCCTTAACAGCATCACTTACTTTCCCTCTACAGCAGAGAGACTCAATTTCTTAGCAAATTCACTAGTCCAAACGTAACGTATTTTCTAGGATTAGTATTTTGGTCTCTGCTTTACTCCCTTTGCTGAAGAAATATTTCAAAGGGAGCCTGTTGGAAATTTCCCCGAAGTCTTTCCTTCCTCTTAATCCACAGTCCCAAAGCTAACAGGTCATCTTCTACAGACTCCTACTTCCACACAGACACTGCCCAACACCCCTGGCTTATGGCACAATTCAGGTTTTACACTGATGCAAAGGGGTTTTCATCACGATGTAATTCATCTCCACAAAAAACCAGGATGACAAACGGCGTGAGCGCTCCCAGCAGCCACCCAGGCGCGGGGACCTGGACATTTCTCACACGTACCCTGCCAAATTCCTTATTGCCGAGAGACAGAAATAAAGAAAACAAAGCTGGGAGAGGAGTCCACGGCAGCAGAACCGACCCAGCTCCTGCAGATGCCCACAGGTCCTTCCTGACACAGCAGTGATGCCCCAAATGCGGAGCCCAAACCTCCTCCTCCTCCGCTCCCAACCTGCCCCCTCTCATAATTAAATGTGAGGAGCCTTCTAACACAGCTTAACTCAAAAATGCCTTCTGCACCTGAAACCTGAAAGCTTCATTCCAACTCAGCACCCACATATCAGCAAACCTTACTGCTGATGGCCAGGTTTGCACTAACATTCCATTAAAAGTGGTGAATCCATTTTAAATCTTAGGAGCTTATCACATTTTTAAAGGAAAAGGATTTTCTCTACTATTTAAAGAAAGGCTCGATATAGCATAACTCAAATGCATCCCTAAAATAAATGGAATTTAGTAGCAGTCACAGCTACTTACTGGCAGTGGGTTCAACTGAAATACATTCTCTATGCAAATGATCACAGTGTAGAAAAATTACCTAGAAATGCAATGAGGCTGAATTAATTAGTGTTAAAGTTTATAATCCCTCATTTTTACATAATAGTTACATGACCACAAGTGATGCATAAAAGGAGGAGGAAAAAAAATTAAAAATGAAGTGTTTGGCTTCATTAATCAGTTTACTGATTGAGCTCGCAGAATGTGTTCACACGCAGTGCTAGCTTAAAACCCCATACATTACAAGTCCAAATCCAAATCCTACCCAAGATACAGAACAAAAGGATCTCATTTTTAATTTGTTTAAATACATTATCCAGGGGGGCTTAAAAGAGGAAACAGGGGATGTGCACCACTGCAAATTTTAAGAAATATGGGGTATTTCAAAAATAGACTCAAGGCAGAAACCAACAGCAGAAAGAAGCAGCATTACACAGCGAACACTTGACAAATAGGTGTTCCACGAGCTTTTACCAAGGCTCTATTAACAACACGTGATGCAACTATTCCTCACTAATTCACGCTTTTGAAGCACCACTCCAAGTTCACTCAGTATTTTTACAAGAATCCTTTTGTCAGTGCCCAGACAAAGCAGAGTTTTGTCCCTTTTGGCTGATCATTTTACAGCCACGGTCAGAAATCAGGCCTGAAACTATTCTCTCCGTTTAACGGGGCCATCGCCACTCCTGAAAGACAGAAACAGATGGGTAAGAGCTCGTACCCTCCATTCTTTATTCACAGACCACAAGCCCCTTGGACGGTGTTAAGCGAGGTGCTGAGATTGGTAAGGCCATTCAGAAACAATACCCCTGACCATCCTGATACAAATGAGCCTGGGCTCTCACCACCATTCTCTACATTATTATACTTATAGAATATATTTTTTATTTCATATCTAATTGTGCTTTCAAAGCCGCATATAAAAGCAGAATTGGAGCCAGATGTGAGTTAAGTTACTACCATCCTCCTTCTCAACTAGCCTTTTGCCTGGGAGACCCATAGTTTAAGGTACGCAGAAAAGAAAAGAGGAAAATGAGCAGGTGTGTTTGTCCTACACCTCAAGAGAGGCTGTAGTGGATCTATAGAACAGCTTCTCATCTTCTGTCCCACATTATATACATCACATGATGTTTGTTAGATCCGGATAAACTGCCAAGGACTATGGTGTGGGTTGATTCTTCACTTGCATAACCTCTGGCAGCTTGCTCTCCTATGCATGAATTATTAAGGGCGGGGGAGAGAACGACACACTAAAGGAATTCCTAGATAGAGTGAAGTTTACCTTTAAAAAAAAAAAAATACCCAAAACACCACAAAAAATTAAGAACAACTTTGATACGGAGGAAAGAGAGTGCTTCTTTAAAAAAGCATCTAATTAGAAACTCTGGTTTCACTTGGATGCTGAGGTACTATTTGCAGTCCCGGCTGGTACCCTGCAACTGAACATCACATATTTTCTAAGCACTGAGCATAACTTCATTACAATTATGTTACTCACTCACCAATGTCCAATGCTAATTTCACTTTTTCAATCAAAATTAATACTAGAAGCTTTTTTCTTTCATGGACAAACACTGAAAGCAAAAGTTAAACTGCTCAAAATAACTAAACAGCAAAACCCCAGAGTAAAACACCTGAACTGTGAGACAACGGAGGTGTGGGAAGAGAAAGACCGAAATCAGCTAGGAGGCAGCAGTTCTTTTACATACATTTTTGAAGGAGCTAAAGCTGTGTTTTCTTGTCATCTTTATTCAAGTATTTCACAGCAGTTATATTACAAATTACAGTAAAATGTTCAAAATTTCCAGAAGTTCAAAAAAATTAAATAACTTACTTCGAACTAACGTAAAATGAAGTCAAAATGCAAAACATCAATTTAAACACAG
The DNA here is from genome assembly GCA_028565335.1 of Limnodromus scolopaceus. Lineage (NCBI taxonomy): Eukaryota > Metazoa > Chordata > Aves > Charadriiformes > Scolopacidae > Limnodromus > Limnodromus scolopaceus. The sequence goes on from JAOXNO010000024.1 coordinate 112,784,843, forward strand.
TTCTGAATAAAACTATAGAATCCAAAATATACCATAGTTGATGAAGGAAGTCTACTTAATCCACAAAGTAGACGCACGTTAATGAAACCAAACAGGACTCCCCGATGTCTAAATAACCCAATGTACAAGATACAAAAGATGCAAGGACAAGCCCAAATTCAAGCTCATGTTGTGATTACAAAATAAAATAAAAACAAAATAAATGACTATCAGCTGCAGGACCTGCCATTCAGGAGACTGAAGGTAAAACCAGAGCTGACCCACCAACTTAAAAAAAAAAAAAAAAAAAAAAAGGAAGACAAGATATTACAAAAAACAGTAATCCTATAAATACATTGGCATATGAGGAAATCAAGTAACAATACAGAGGACACAAAACAAAACAAAAAAATTAATCACAGGTGAGATTCAAGCTTGCAAATACAATTAACTCCAGAACCATCAACTTCACCCAAGAGCAACTCTATTATCTCCAGGACAGCCCCACCAGCCCCAGAGAGAAACCTCCTTCCTTCTGGCCAGCCCCAGGTCGCTGACCCCAGCGCAAGGACTCACCCAGGAGTTTATTTGCAATTTTCACAACAAGAAACAAGGAAGAGAGGTCAATTTGTACAAACTCTTGCCAATGCTATGTGGCCAAAAAGAAAAATTAAAAACATACAAAGAGTAAACAAGTTTAGACCACATGGAGAGATTAACAGCTGTTTTAACGCTATAACCACCAGACATCTGTAAAGGAAAACAAAAACTGAAGTGTGGTTATTTGGGCGAGGAAGGCGAGTATATCATTTTAGGTAAGCTGTCCACTAGAACATCAGATATCAGCTACTTTTCTCTAAGACAACATGGCAGCTCCTCAATTAGTAAAGTTGCCTCTTACGATCTTTCCCAATCAACAACTGACAGTAAAAATTTTCCTTTAGAAACCTGACCTTTTAGAACCATTTTTAATGCTAGGCATTAGCTTAAACTTGCTTTCCACACTCACTGGTGACTAAAATTCTCAACTCTTTTAATTTATATAAATTTATTATCTTCTTAAAAATGTATGCAGTTTTATCTTCCACAAGTGCTGCTGTTACTTGAACAAAAACTTCGAGTAAGTGAAACTGGAATAAATATTTTTAAAAAATTCTGCAGCAAGAACCTGAGACTTGCAAAAAACCCTTTTATCAGAAACTTGCTACAAAAAATCTGCTACATTTTATTTAATCAAATCTTAAAGTTTGTAACAATTTCCATCAAAATACAAAATGCTGTTAATGTACCAGACACAAAAATATCTCAAACAGGTATGATGCTAATAAATACTAAATGAAACATGGAAAAAAATCCCATAATCAAATCTGAGATCAAAGAATCTCATTTGAAGTGTGTTTTCTGCTTGTTTTTGTTGTTTTTAATCGCACTTTCCCACCTAAAAAATACAGTGTTTCTGCATGGGTTGCATTTAGGTGTAACTAGACATACATGAACGCTTAAAACCTTTTTCTGCCATTAGCTATAAAGAAAAACAGTGGCATTTGGGGGAGGGGGGGAGGGAGAGAAAAAGATCTAAGAGAGAGAAAGTTCTGTTTAACCATAATATACAAAGCACTTTGGATTACTGCAGTGGCCCCAGGCCCGGGTTCGGTTTCCCTGCAGCGCTACACTACTACCAGCCGTGGAGGTGGAGACAAGGACCTTAGCTTCAGCTTGTCAACGGGAGCAGAGTGATCACAGTCCTCCATAAACACTGTTGGTAACTAAAATACAAAAAGCTGAGGTAGCTCAGTATCTCTGCAGTAGTCCAAGACTGTTTGCTCTAGTTAAAAAAAAACTAAGCACGCTGTATTGCATATTTCTGGAAAGACGCTTCCGCAGCTACGTAGGGACAGTCACAATGAATGGTTAACGATGGTAACACCAACCAACTGCTCTAAAAGACTTTCCACGTAGGTTTGAGATAAACCAGCCCAGGTAATGTTTTAATACCGAGCTCGTGATAAAACAATGTTTTTTTCTTGAAACTGCCTAGACTGTTCTCTCCAGTTGCCAGAAAGGAAAGGTTTTGAACTATGCAATTCGGACCCAGAGAACTTTGGTCCAAACAGATCGATTCAAAAGGCTGTTCTCCAGCCCCCCCACACGAACAACGCTTTGCATGGACCGAGTTGTGAAGCCTAGTTTAAGCTTTATTTTCAAGTGAGCTTGGGCTCCAGGACTTTGAACAGCTATAGTGTCTTCTGACCTGCACTGCACAGTCCAAGCTATATTACAAACACGGAACTTCAGAAAGAAACCTGCCAGTATTAAACTGGTTTTTTTCAAAATGGAAAACAAGGACATGGTGGGAAAATGCTTCATTTTTAGCAACACAGAAGAGTGTCACTGTGTAACTTGTTTCTAAAACAAATATATACCAATGAAAAAGTAATTTCACCATTTTGGTAAAGTATGTGGCTTTTTCAGTGTGTCTTAGTTCTGTAGAGTAAGACAGGCGTTATAGAACCATAATACTAGTTGCCATCCAATGAAGAGAATACAAATCATCCTTTTGGAGATCTTCATTCTGAAGACAGCTTTCTAACATTGCCATTTGCTAGAATCCAAACCAAATGATTAGCCTTATCTTTCTCAATTGACTAAAAGGCACATTAAAGGCAGTTCTAGAGAGCCTCATCTTCAAATTACTGTACATCCAGTTACTCAAGATTCCTACCACAATGCATCATTGCCTTCTTTAGAACAGATTTTTTTTGTCCGTTACCCCAGAGAAGAGAAAAATTGGAAAAAAAAATTAAAAAAAGTTTGCCTGTTTAAAAATATTCAACTTAGATCTGCTCTTTCCAGTTCTCTTGTATGTGTTGGTCTCCACTTTGCCTGAAGTTTCCCCAAAGATAATGCATGTAGAGTGAACAAGAGCAGAAACGAGAACAGTTTCTGTAGCACCAAAAATCTCCAAGCTGTGGCATTGTATTCTTTATTTATATCAGATACAACTATATGAAGTTCCGTTTGGTTCTTGTAGGCTGGTTGGTTTCAGGTACCTGAGACAATAGCACCAAATTCAACAGAAAGAAAAAGAGAGAGCACTTAAGACCAAGGCTCTGCACATACTTGGTGCAAATGGAAACTGAATGGCTCAGAGGACTGCTCTCCCATGAGCAGTTTGAGAGGATAAACCCACCCATCTTGACGAGTTCACAGGAATGTTTCAAACACATGAACTGTTCTTTCCATCTCCTGCAAGAGACATCAATTATATATAAATAAGCAGACAGAAAAAAAAAGTTACGTTACATACTCGCATTCACTGAACTTTTTTTAAAAAAAACTGAACATGTAACTAATAGGAAAATAAACATTTCTGTTTATGAGCTATCTGCTAGAAAAATATGGTAAAAGAGGAAACTAATTAAAGAAGTACTAATGCAGAAAAGCGCTCTGCTATGATAGTCTATGGAAAAATCCAAGTGCATTAGGGCCACATATAATTAACGTACTCAATATGTACTAAGAAAGCATCGCAATCGCACATTGCATGAATGCAAGTCTTACTGCACACTTATGCTATTGGTGACCCAGCTGTAAACATATCTGCACAGTTTGGAAAATCAAAGTAAAGATCAGTTTCTACATACTCCTGCTGGATAAATGTCTTTTTAATCTACCTAACATTTGGTACAGACTTTCAACATATTTTTAGGTGAAGATGGCAGAGGAACAGCATGAAAATGGTTTGCAAAGTATTTTGCAGGAGCTCCACGATATCCCATGTTAAGGCCTTTCCAGGTTTTGTTGTAAAATATTCATGGAGAAAAATATTTAGTGTTCAGTGATCCAACTGGAAACTAGCAATTGTCCTTTTTTCCTGCAGTGTTGGTTATCAGCCGAGTCTGGAAGCTGATCCAAACCCCTCTGCAGCTACAGCAATGACGCTGGAGGGGACCGACTGTCAAATCAGCTTACACCAACGGCGAAGTGACCAACTTAACTGTGTTTGCAGACAAGGGGCCTTTGACAGCAAACACTTTCAGGGGCAAAGGATGACAGCAAAGCAGACAACTGCCTTACATCGTGCTGTACTGGACTTTCCCGGGGGTATACTTACTGATCTAGAGGAAGTTTGCAAACTTTTAAGGTCTTCTATGAAAATCACAATCAGCAAACCGCATCAAGCAGAGGCACATACATTCTTTTTGGCCTATTTAGGCAAATGCAAGTAGGGGCAACCACAGCAATGTTGCCTCAGTCTATGAAGCAGCCCCTACATCCACTGTTATTCACACCACCAATGTGGAAACTGCTTCTACTCCATTTTTGCTCTGCTAGCACGTGCTTCTCTGTGCTGCTGTCTTCTCTCCTCTTCTTCCTCCATTCTTTTACATTAAACTCTTAACCCTTTTCTGAGGAAAGCATTATTAGAAACGTCTGGTTTTTAAGTCATTACTACACTAAACTTTTTCCTGCTTATAGACACCTTCCTCAAAGTCTATTTAAAGCTTTTGCCATCTAGTACAACAACAAATTGATAGATTAACTTAGTTCCTTAAAAAGCATTCTCACAAAATTCAGATAAAGAATAAAAGAAAGTGTAAAACATCACCTCTATAAGTTGTGATTTGTCATAGTCTCTACGATGTCTGTAGATGCACTGACTGAGGAGTGAATACAATCTCTCAAGTTGGTCAACAGTCAGGTTGTCACTTTTCTTAACCACCAAATCAAGCAGTTTCTGTTGGAACAACGAAAGGTAAAGTTAAGAGGCTTTTTATAATCTTTTTTTATTATTATTTTTAAGGACAAAAACACAATCTCCTTTTGAAGCCCTATTTTGGAGGGACACATACTAATAAAATGGACCACACCTGGCTACCGCTAAGGCCACTGTAGATACAAACAGACTCAATGTCTCTATTCGCTCCTCTGCTTATACCCACACTTCTATTCTCATCTTAGGTTTTATACTCAGTATAGCCAGGGTAATGTCAACAATTATGACACAGCAAACCATAAAAACTGCCTTGATAGCTAAAGCAGGTATTTTGAAGAACTTGCATTGGCATGAAATTTTAAGTACCAAATGGAAACACATTTGGAATTTCACAAATGTTGAAAAACGGTACAATAAAAGAAGGGGGGGGGGACACAACACATGTAAAGCTGCTCATAAACAAAAAGTGAAACTGTGAAACAGCAGCAGATAGTAAATTTTAAGATTCCCCCCCCCCCAACATTTTTATTGTTTCCAAAGAGATTATCATCTGTACTCCACAGCAAGTGGGATCTAAATTTCATAGTAGGTCAAGCTAGTTTCTACAACAGAAGACAGCAAATTTTATTGTAACTTTGCTTTGAAAGAGACAAAACTGGAAGAAAATTAACTAGCAGGGGTTCAGTCTATGACGCTAAAACATCAGCACAAATTCCAATTTGTTTTCCAATCCACTAACAGATCTTTCCACCAAGTATATGTACACGGGAAGGGAAAAGATGATGTTAACTCCTAATTACTAGGCACCCAGCAGTTCCTCAGGAACTGGCATGTCCAATTAACACATAAGAGTACCTGCAAAAACTGCAATTAAAATAGTGGACTGCTGTGCCATTACTGGATTTGTAAAGCTAGTAACGATGGGACAGTAAGGATTCAGTAGTTTTATTAACTTTTCATCCAAAACCCACTGTTTGACAAATCCTCTTCAGAAGTTACTGCTGCCATAGTATTTGTTTGTAGTCAAATATGAAGGAAATGTTACTTCATAACAGAGGAAGGAAGCATTTTTCATGGACAGTTTCATTAATAGTTCAACTCATTTTTCAGTTCCATTACCTTTAGTCTGTCATGGTCAACGACTACAGAGGGTAAGGGATCCAATGGTTCCTCTGGGACCTGCTCCAAACTTGTGGGCTTTGACTGTTCCGTAGCAACTTTTCGTGTTTTCTTGCTTTTGAATATACCTGTAATTTGAAAAACAATTACCAGCACTGTCAGTCTCTCCAAATGAACAGCTTGTTTCTTTCACTGTGGTTTGATTTTGGTTTTTTGGTTTGTTGGGGTTTTTTTAACCAAATAAGCATGATTGCAGCAGTGTGCATTATTCATCAGCTTTGCAGAATTCTGAAGGTTTGCAGGTGCACAAAACCACAGTTCAGGAAACACACATTAAACCGATCATCTTTAAAACTGAACTCCAAAGTCCCAACAGAAAACTGAAGGTCACTGAAAGAGTTTTTCCACTGTATCATTTCTGCTTAGCAACATCAAATTATACAGCTTCTAAGTGAAGTTCAGATATTAAGCTAATGCTCAAAATCTTTCTGCTTAAGTGAATCAAATCCTCATTTTTCTCCCCAAAGCTTCTCATGTCTTCATCACCACGGTCACTCTAATATCTGCTCTACTCCTAAAATTTCATGCTTTTGTGACACATTTCTCTTTGCTTCCACCTCTGTATTAAAGCTGCTGTCCAATCCTCTTGTGGAGAACAAAGCATTTTTTTATCTCATGATTCTCTCCTTACATTCATTCACTGGTTTTCTCCTCCTCAACTATTTAAAAATCCCTTTTTTTTTTTTTCTGAGGTCTCCTATTATTATAACCATTCTTAATGTATACAAAATTCAACTATGAAATTTAGAAGTGTCTTAACATACACCATACTCTTCTTCTGGTATTCTTAGGACCCTTCTTCTACTGTTCTCCTTATCCTTAGAGAAAATATGTATGTACAAACACAGCCAACATGTATATAGTGATATTCTTATATTTCAGATCTCTCATTAAAGCTCATTTACTTTGTAAATCTCAGTGCTAACTTTTGAAGTAAAGACTTCATTCTTTTAGATAATTCTGAAACGCTAATTAAAAAGGCAATCATGCATAAGGCTTTTATTTCTCTTCCCTGAGGAACCTATGTCTCTTGTCTTCAAAGGACATGGCCCCTTCTTTTATGCACCACCAGGATTTCCCTTCTCCTTCTCTTATCTTTTTGCTGCACTGTTACTGTGTTGACTCTAACTCCAAAGCCAGATACCTTCTCGATGACATAAACAACAGTTTATCTGGCTTTTGCTATGAGTAAACATTTTTAAAGAAATACATTCTGCATTTCTAGGGTCTTTCATCCAATGTCAATATTTTTATCATAAATCTCTAACAAAATAAGACAAAAGATATATAGATCAAAATATAGACAGACCAAAACATACATCATATATTTATCTGCACTGATATTTTTTAAATCCTTAATTAGTATTTAAAGGTTATCTCAGTATTTACAATATTTCCAATAAACCCTACAAAAAAGTAAACAGAATAAATTCTACATATTGAGATACACTTACTTGCCTAAGATAACATTACAGCAAGTCACGGGTGGCCTTCTAATTTATCTATGTGTAATTAAATGTTGTAGGCATACTAAAAATTTCAAATAAATATACACCAGTTCATAAAATATTATCATATAATAGTAACTGTAACATAAGTTATTACAGTTAAAAATAGACACATATTAGCTTGGACACTAAGAAAAGGGGAGAAACATTGAAATCAAGCTATACCTTCTTTATCTGCTTCAGCATCTTTAGTTTCAATGTCTGTGCTCTGTAGTGTTCTTTCATTATTGCTGCAATGTGGTAACTCAGCTTTCACTTGATCAGCTCCTTGACTTTCACTGGAAGCTTCCGTTTTCTCCTTTGGCTGATCTTCAGATGAAGGCTTTTGTTTGTTATTAGACCCATCCCTGTTGTCACAGGGTGAAACAGCATCAACTGATTCCATTTTACCGTTATGACACGCTGGAGCAGGTACACCCTCTGAGCTGTGTACAGATGTCTCTCCATTCACACAGTCCCCTTTTGATGTCGAGTCCTTCCTTAACTCCTTTTCAGCACTCAGGGTAACGCTGTCGGTTATTAACAGAGACTCATTTGAACTCTCTTCTTCTGTGGATGCAAAATTGTTTTCCTTTCCTGATGTCCCATTGTTAAGCCTCTGCTCTGCATCTATATCCATAATATCGCAAGAGGATTCATCATTTGTCATCGAGAGATCTCCTGTTTCCTCTCCATTCTCCTCAATGCAGTCAGCACTGATCTCTAGCTCTCCGTTTTCCAGCAATTTACTGTCCTCTCCATGATTTTCATCATCAGCAAACTTTGCATCATCTTCATCTTTCTTTAAATTATTGACTTTCCTCTTCTTAATAATACCTTTGCCCCACTGCGAGCGCCGTCTTGATTTTCTCCTGATTCGAACTGAATTATAATGAAAAAAAACCCAAAGTTTTAGATGCACAGGTACCCCTCAGGAAACAGACTAGGATACTAGAATATGATGTAGTGTGAACACATTTGATTGCCTCACACATTTCAAGGAAAAAAGCAAGCTGTCTGTTGATTTCAACGTGAGCAAATTACAGATACAAAGGACTTCTAGAAGTATAAGGAGTCAACACTCACTCGAGTCATGTACACAATTCCTGCTCTAAACTAGGATAAACGAGGAAGACTCGCTAGCCTTTCCCACTTAATCTATTTTATACATACCCGTTTGTAGGTAAAACACTACAAGAAAGCAGCTGAGCAATGATGTAGAACTCAGGCATTCTCATTGGGGTAATGCAGCCTCTAAAGACAGTTATTCTCATTTTCCCTTTTTATAAGCTCAGCGATTTGAAATTGTTATACAACAAAACAAATGGAAGTACAATCCATGGAGTCGCGGAATAATTCGGGTTGGAAGGGATATCAGGAAGTCTCTAGTCCAACTTACTACTCAGACCGGGGTCAGCTACAAGGACAGAGCAGGTTGCTCAGGGCTTTACCCAGCCCTGCACTGAAAACCTCCATGGGTGCAGACTATGCCACCTTCACAGGCTTCTCCTACCAATGCATAATTGTCATAACAGCAAAAAGGCTTCTTCCCTGTATCCAGTCAGCACCTCTCGCTTCAATTTATGTCCATTGTCGATTCACATACATCTTCACTGCTTAAATCAGCTAAAGCTCCTCAATCTTCCATTCATTCCCACCTCTGTACTGAAGTTCACTGCATTGACAAGATGTGGTTTTTAAAAAAATGAGGATCCCTGTTTTAGACCCAGGCCAATTTAGCAACCCTGTCTACACCAAGACCTCACAAACATCTGCATTTGTGCAAAGAGCCTGTAAGCTGAAAGGGAATGACAGCTCCTCAAACTGGCCTCGTCACCAACACCCACCCTCATATTATGCAACTCAACTTGAAGCCACATGGTCACAAAATCCTTTTTTCCTTCTGCATCCTTACTTTTTTACTTTTCCTATGTTTGCTTTCTGTGCCTTTTGAAAAAAATCACATAAGGAACTTTTTTCAGAAGGGGCATTCTTTTTACTAACCTATTTGCAGTGAGATACAACTAAGGCATCAATATAAAAAAGATTTTGGAGCATATATTTGCAATATGATCAGTAAATACAGAAGGAAGACCATTCAAACTTAATAATGTCATCAATGTCCTTTTCAAGAGCACTAATATGACACAGCTCAGAAGACTAAAGAAAAGATTAGGAAAAATGGGAACGTCTACATTCAAATTCAAGTAATGATGCAGACTGCTCATATTTTTGCAAAATTGCTGAAGTTGCAGCCAAGTGCTAATAATTGCAAATCACAGCCAATAGAGATTAACAAATTTTTCTCCAGTTTGAAATTAACTCCTGCGTTGAGCACCTCCGGAATGTCCTTGATATCTGTAGGTTGCTCTGATTTATGGGATATTAAGTCCTAGATCTGTGTCTGCCAACCTCACACTGAGTTACAAACATCAGTGTTTATCAAGTGGCTCTGAAGATACAAGCACTGTGCAGGTACAAGCGTTGGGAATTAAATCAGGGAAGAACAACTGTACTCCAGAATTTCCTCCCCATGAGTGGCATATGTAAGCAGGTAGTTTAACCACTACATTATGAATAAATCTTAACCTTTTAGTTTTCAAACCTATCTAAAGATACAGACATATTGCCATAAAAACAGTCTCACTTGGAGAGCATATTTATTGTTACAAATAAGCCTTACTGAGAACTGTGAGATTTGAGGGGAAAATCCCCTTTCTCCAGCCATTGTGTAGATTTGACGGCAGCTTCTACAGCCAGTTTAACTGTTTTATTGATGACAAACTACAGCCTACACATGTAACTTTTCAGGAGCTCATGTAATCTTCCCCTACATTGTGCAAGAGACTTTCATTAACCACAGAAGCAGCAAATCTGAAACTAAACAGGGAAATACAAACTTACAGACAAAACATTCCCCTATTAGGCAATGGGTTTAGCCTCAGGTCAACTCCAAAGATGGGTCAGTAAAACAGAGGAGGGGAGTAAAACTCTTTTAAAGGAAATTTAATATATCCTAAAATGCATAAATTACATTTTGAAAGTTGAAATTTTTAAAGATATGCTGGTTTTGGCTTTTTAGGTTGACTTTGCTCTAAGAGTCAGATATAATGTCAAATATATTTGACATTTATTAGGTCAATGAATTGTACTTTACATATGCCCATTCCACTAGCGCGCCCATTTTGACCACCCTGCAAAGTTCTACCAGGGATGAGAACCCATAATTTGCCTGAACACACAGGTACATTTCTAAAATTCCTAAGTGTGGGAGAAATCACACTAAAGTAAAATGACATTAATCCTATATTATGCATTTCATTAACTTTCAAGTCTTCCTAAATGACAGTTACCAAGTCCAGCTAAACTCTCAGTCTCATGCAGCAGCATTCGAACATACATTGTGCATGTTGGTTTTTATTGCTCTTTTTAATTAGGACAAAGCAACCACAAGAAGTGCTACAGATGTCCTCCCAAGAGTTTTGAGGTTTACACTACATCAAAACCAGTAAATGCAGGATATTTTTCAGCTACCTCAAAGTATGCAAATAAAGCAGAGTTTTGGCCGAAACATCGCTGTTATTATTATTATAAAACTGATGTTATGTCACAATATTAGAAAAAAAAATTGGTACCTACAACCAACCACTGAGACTTACAAATGAAGAACAGCATTTCATCACCAGATACTGCAGAACATGCCCTCCTGATATTTCATAGTACTTGTGCTGACAAAAGCAATAATCTAGCTACTTTCAGTTTTCACCCATATTTGGTCAATAGAATTCAGTTAATATTAAAGTACTCCCATCCCAAACTCTCCCTTCTTGTTTTAAGGCAGTACCATCATCACCTGAGCCACCCAGACCTGTAAACAACAAGTGATCAACGCTTCAAAAATCCTCATTCTTTTTGTCCATATACTTCTAAAGAATCAACTTTTTTCTCCTGTCATTCAGACAAAAGCCTTCCTGCTTTCAACCCCCTCCATCCCAGCCACTGGAGCTTTGTCTCCTCGGACTTCCACAAACCCAACCAAATGTCTCATTTGATTTTATTTAACACAAAACTGCCCACATCATTTTTGCGACCTCAGTGAGATTCTTAGTCCCCCAGCTAATAAATCTGAGCCACTCACTGGTTTGCAGCTTGTTGATCATATCAAAAGTAGACTCCTAGTCCTAACTTTTAAACTGCCCCTTCAAAATGACACCTTTTTCTTCTCAACTAGGGTGCACTGTGCAAAGGAAAGTATTTTGGGACAGGAGAAGAACATCTTTGTTCAGATCCTTAGCACCCATAATATCGTTACACAGATTTTTCTTTTATACAGGCAGCCAAGCTCTAGGAAGAGAGAAAAGCTGAGCAAGGAACACAACATTTAAAAACAAAACCCACGACCAATCTGTCTTCCTGTCCTGCCCACTTTCCCCAGTAACACTAAGGGAGTGGTACAAGTAGGAATGTTTAATGGAGCAAGGAACCATGAGACCAAACATAGAAGTCGGCACCAGATGTCATCATCAAGATTGATTCTCTTTGTATTCACTGGAAAGAAGGCAGCACAATAATACAGACCTGAGAAGCTGTTATATGAGGCAGGAAAAAGTAAAATTTATCTCTGAATCCTGCAAGACAGTTGAATATGACTCAAAAAGTTAGAAGCAGCTACCACAGGGTAAAACTGATGCAAAACTAAAGGGCTAATGGGCAGGAATTAATGGCTTAATGGATTGTTGCTAAAAAATAAAACCTAACCTGGAGTCCACTCTCCTCTACCTTAATGTTGATTTATAAGACTGTAAACTAGTGAGAGTAGAATCCCACACTACTGATTTTATAGTCAGTATGAATTGTGACACATTCACATAAGAAAAACTTCTGAGTTAACTTTGTTAAAAAAAAAAAAGACGTATATACAATTGCAACTTAATGCATTAACACCTTTTCAATTATTCCTTTTAAAACTACTCATCTGAAATCTACCCATTGATACCCAGACCTTTGGCAGTATTTGTGCCAGAGGCAGTAGAAATACTATTGTCAGAGGAATCCAGCTTTATAGAACTGAGTTTCTATAACTCAAACTATTATAATACCAATTATTCACACATGAATACATTCACTCCTCCTGAATTGCTGAACTCTTCTCTCTATAATCTTCACATAACCTCTATAGATTTGCCAAGGGGATCCTCACTTCAGTTCTAGCTCCTTTCTGGTTTGCTTTTTTGTAAATCGCTGTTCAGAATTTTTAATGACAATAAATACCTGTTTGACCATGAGTCACACATAACATTTCACTTAGGTTCACATGAAGCTGGTATCAAAAACAACCATTCCCCACTCTTTTTTCCCCCTAAGCACCAAAGTGTATGCAGACAGCATTTTTAAAATGTGCAATGTAATAGTATGTAGTTACTCACTCAATAAAAAATTCACTCTACATTTCGTTAAGCAGCAGGTGGGTCTTCTCAATCCTTATACTCCTATGTTGAGACACTTTAAGAGTCTGCTGAAAGATCCCCAAACTTAAGCCAGACAGCATGTCCCCCAGAGGTGGCCTCCCACGATTAAAATGGGAATTCTATACTTACTTTGGAAGGACTAGTCCTCTAGGCAGAAGTAAAATGAAATCTGTAGTGGACTTTCAGAAATTCTCACCCACTGGCAGGTTCTGCCTTAAGATTCTCAAGTGAGATACACCAAGTAACAACATCTTCCAGTGGAAGACACACTCTTACCTAGCGATGCACACCAACCCCATCCGGAACAGGGTGCAGTTCTTGGATACTAAAGAACAGTGATGGTCAAAAAACGCAAAACAATACAAAAAAAAAAAAAAAATCTAAATCCTTCCCACATTCCTGAAGTATTTCTGCAAGATCTCCGTCACCTTTCTGTTTAGTATGGTTTCAGGAAAACCAATTTAAAAAAAAAAAAAAAAAAAAAAAGGTACAGAAGCTTCAAAGTTGAGGTACACACTGCTGCTGTCCTGCAAATCCAGTAGTACAGCAACAGAACTGCAGACTATACAGAAATAAAGTTAACAGTTGGAAAAGGAAGCAGATATAATTAGAAGATTCAAAGATTGTCATTCATTAACAAGCAAGTCTGCTTGCCTTAGTGTGGAGGAACTCTAATGAGAAGATGCAGCAGTCAAAGCAGGTACATTTCTCTTGAAATTCCTGTAGTTTGACTACTACAGTCTAGTGAGTGCAGCACAGCATCAGGGGAGGATAACAAGTTCACTTTACGCTGCAGAAAAGAAGACCCTTATACGCCTCTGCACTGCTAAAAAGTCTATGACAGAACGTGAATCCTCTTGTCATTAAATGATAAAACTCACATCCATCAGTCGATTCTCTGTTGTTACCTTTATTTCATGAAGAATTCCTGGGGATTAAAATCCAATGGAGATTCTCATGGCAAGCAAGATCACCGTGGATCTCGATTTTGCGGCTGCAGTATCATCAAGAACCACTTGAAGCAATGCACGTGTTTCAAGTTTTTCTTCCATGATCAAAAACCTAAACTTCTTTCTGATGTCTTGTGCGTAAAGTAACTCAAAGCCTTGAGAGCAATTTACACCCTCTTATGCAGCATCCAGGATATCTAGCTATCTGCCACAGTAATTTAGCTGCTTCCAGTAGTTCCACATGCCTTACCAAGGGGCACTGAATAGTCCACTTGAAAGTCTCTGGGGTTTTTAGTCACAAAGTCCCAAACTGCAGTCAGAGATAAGCAGCAAGAAAGAACAGAGCACAGTTCCACAATGGCTTAAAAAGCAAAATGAGGTGCCAGCTTCCACTCACAGACAAAGCCATTTCTCGCTCCAAAGCCAGTTATAGCATTTCCACTACCTCATTTGTGCCGGCACTACTGTTCCTGCAGTAAAACAGATAAGGGAACTAAATCCATCTGAAACATTATATTTTTTTTTCTGGGTCAGTTTTCAACATCTTCAGTTCTCCAACTGAGCTTTCCAACCCATGAATGATGGTGCTGGCCCAGGGGAGATGGTGGAAATATGCAACCAGTGAAAAGGCAAGACAGCAGATTTAGTAGTAACCTGCAGTTTGACCAACTTGAAGTGAACTAACCCCTAAGAGACATGGCATTTTCTTCACCTAGATGGAAGGCACTCAAGGCACAGACCTGAAAAATACATTTAAAAAACTGTATGCAACAACCTAATGTATTTATGACCATCAGCAGCATATATAACAGTTTATGTTATGTTGGCAAATACTTGAAGAATCTGGGCATTTCTACTCAAAGTGTCATCAAGTTCCATAAGAGGAGACATTTCCAAAAAAAACCACCTTGGTTGCAGTATCACAGAATGGCAGGGGTTGGAAGAGACTTTTGGATCATCTAGTCCAATCCCACTGCCAAATCAGGTTCACCTACAGCAGGCTGGACAGGAACACATCCAGGTGGGTTTTGAACGTCTGACTCTACTGCCTCTCTGAGCAGCCTGTTCCAGCACTCTGTCACCTTCAAAGTAAAGTTCTTCCTCGTGTTGAGATGGAATTTCCTGGGTTCCAGTTTGTATCCACAGCATTTTCTCCCTCTAGTCAACTGCCTTCCCCTACCATCCCCTATAATGCTCTTAACTCAAGCTCTTCCCAGTGTTTCTCACAAAACTTTCCCAATATCTTCTGTTCCTCCCCACCCCGGCTGAAGAGGACACACAATAGACGTCTGAGGTGTGCATGCCATGCCTGGCCAATACGATGTTTTAAGTGATCAGCTAACAAGACCAGGCAGAACAGCTAACAACCATTTTCAATCTGTAGCCTTTTCCTTCAGTAGATGTGTAGATTTATGATTTATCCAGCTACCAATTTTCACAAAACCCGCAGGAATCTAATCTTTCAGCCCTCATGTCCTGTCAAATCTGTCTGAACCTGGCTACATGATTCAGAAGTCATTAGGGGAGCAGGGATGGACAGAGAGCACAGGTATTATTTTCTTGGGAAACTAAGCTAAAAATATAATCTACATGAAACCAGAGTAATTATGTTAGTAAAGTACATGACAAGACATTCATATAAGAAAATTAAAGAGAAAAATGAAGTCAAAAGAGAGGAGACAATCAGATTAATATCACCTGTGGAGATCAGTTTTAGACTTTCCACCTCTATAGATCTGCTCATTTTCCCTCTGCTGAGTAGCTTGGTACAATAGCAACTATTACAGCTATTTACATTTTCAGTACATTTAGCTGGCTCTTAAGGACTCCTGAGTGACACCTTCCCTGCTGCAAGACAGCCACAAACAAACACAAGGTTCTCCTTCTCTTCATAAGCAGAGAAGAGGCTCCCACTCCAATTAAAATTACATTCTATAGAGTTTATGGCATTCATTTATATCACATATCAGAAATGCTCAAGGCTGCTGATGGGCTTCTGTGTCAAGGAGGCAAATATTAAAAAAAAAAAAAAAAGAAAAAAGAAAAC
>JAOXNO010000024.1:112800769-112827562 GCA_028565335.1 Limnodromus scolopaceus
AAGCGGCTCCCAATCCAATTAAAATTAAATTCTATTGAGTTTATGGCATTCATTTATATAACATATAAGAAATGCTCAAGGGTGCTGATGGGCTTATGTGTCAAGGAGGCAAATATTAAAAAAAAAAAAAAAAGAAAAAAGAAAACTGAAGTTAAGAAACTGGTAATAATCACAAGAAGACAACAACTTCTGGAAACAGAAACTTTACACCAAGTCTTCAAACAATTTAAAGCAAACATTGTCACAGTTTTGAAAATGAAGGAAGGAGTAAGATATATCTAAAAGGTCTGAGAACTGCTTTTATTACACCACTTGTGCATACCACTGTAAGGGAAAAAAAAGATTTTAGAATAACTCATTAAAAAAACTTTTTAGAAAAAGGTTCTCTTTTTACCATGTTTATAAGAAAGGTGGCAATAATGCTTTCAGAAAAATCCCCTTCTTAAGAAGGCTGAACAATCTTGCATTACTAAGTTAGGAGATGAATAACAAGAGAATACAAAATAGTCACTGATCAGATAAATTGTAGGAGCCTCTTTGCCCTCTGTCAGAGAAAAAGACATTTGACTAATTTAAGGGGCAGATATTTAATAGTGATGAAAGAAAATTTCTTTACCACTAGATATCACTGAGTCCAAAAGTTTGATGGGATCCCAAAAAAGAACAGGCAGTCAGGATTTGTTAGAACAAATTCTCTAAAAGGCATTTAAAATTAGAAGAATTACAAAGCCTGTGGGTTTTAAAAGAACTGTTAACCAACTCAGAATCAGCTAAGACAGTATTTCCTTCAAAATAAAGCATGAAAAAATAATTTTTATTTCTCAAATATTTGCAACTTCCTTTTAGAGCATCTGGTAGAAACCTGCATCAGATAAAGGAGATCAAACTGCCCTCATCCAGAATGCCAACTCCTACACTGCCCAGAACAAAATGGTGAAGAAATAAAAAGAGACAGTTGTCTCAGCTCCAATGTCCTCAAAGGACAAAGGTGTCCTCCAATTCCAGAAAATCTTTTTTAATGGTGTTTGTCAAGTTCCAGTACTGGCCTCTGTCTCAAGTGAGAATTAGTCCTAGTCAAATCCCTTTTCTGGAGAGCAGGAGGAGAAAGAAAACAGTAGCAAGCGTAGGATTTGTGACAAACCAGCAGCAGCTACTAGGATCTTAATGTTAGCCTCTGGATGACTGTTAATATGCCAGCATCCAAATTCTGAATCCAAATCCAGGACTAGTCCAAAAGGCAGAAAGTAGTTAAAACATTAAAAGCCATATGGCATCTGGTCTGCCACGTCCTTTGATAAGGCATTTCGGCAGTCATGGGATCACGGACACCACTGTAGCAGAGAGCTTAAAGAAAAGAGACTAAACAGATGAACAGCAGACAAAGACTGTGAATAAAACAGTTTCTGAGAAAGATTATAAACAAAAGACCTTTTCTTTCTAAAAATCTTTTTTAGAAATACCCCTGCCAATATAAAACCTCCTTTCCATTATGAAGCAGAAACACACAGCTTTGTGTCAATATTATTTATTTCGGAACTAGATTTTCTGCAGCAGTTTTTTTATACCTTTGCTTGATCTCCCTACAGTTCTCTCTATAGACACCATTAATCACTTCAATTATTGGGAAAAGTCAGCAGTTTGTATACTTCATATTTCATAAAATGACTTTTATATAAAACATACTTTTAATACTTTGCATAGCACAAAATATTTTAATTTTCTTATTTGCTCCAAATGCCATTTTCACAGCTATCATAGTCATCATATGGCATAAAAGACATCTTCTCCATAAAGAAAAAATAAAATCTGCAGTCTATCACTACAACATATTATTGTTAAATACTGAAAAAAAAAAAAGGTAAGAATATAAAACCAAATCTTCCCCATACAGTTTATTTATATGTAACACTAAAGGAAGCAACTGCAAGACTAAAATAATATGCAACATGCTCCACCTACTGGCAAAATAGAGCAAAGTTTTACTATACAGCATCTCAATCATTAAAAAGATGCTAATGTTTTATGCACTGACGTGTATCTAAATGACTTAGCAATCATTAATTTACCAGACACACCAAACTGCACGTTGCTGGTAGTTTCCTTTTCCGCACATGTACATACCAAGGCAAAACAAGTCCCTTCTCATTGGTGCCCAGTGACAAGAGGTAATGGGCACACGTTGAAATACAAGACATTCAATTAAAACGTAAGAAAAATAAACTATTGTGAGAGTGGCAAAGCACTAGAAGAGGCTTCCCAGGTATGTTGTGGAGCCTCCGTTTTTGGAGATACTGAAAACACAACTGGACACAGCCTTGAGCAACCACCTCTGAGCAGGGGAATTAGACTACATGATCTCCAGAGGTTCCTTCAACCACAGCAACTTTGTGATTCTATGCTCATACAACTACTTTTATCAGGCTTTTGACCTATGTCCTGTTCTAAGTTCTCACCAAAATACTTGCACTTTTCTCAAAATACGTAGTCAATATGGAAATATTTTAAAATTATCTGTGGCGGAACTCTCCCAAATGGATTTTCAGCAACTTCTAGCAATGCAATACTTCTAAAACTCATCTATACTATGATATACCATCACAGTACACAGGTGTACCTTCAACAAGGGAAATGGAAGCTGCAGATTAAATCTAACTTAGGAACACGTATCACCATGCCCTCAAATAGAACAAATATTTTGTGCCCCATTTCTGATAGCCCATCTGGTCTAAATCTAAAACACATTGGTAAAATTAAATAAATCACAAATAGGTAACTAAAAGCTAAATAAAGTTTCATACAAAATACATAGCCTCAGAAAATAAGCCAACACATGATAAATCAGCTCTCATTCTCCATTGTAGTAGTCCTGCACAGTAAATAGGGCTCTAAACTGGGGAAGTCTGCTGCACTAACTGTAGTCAACTCTGTTTCTAGAGAAGATAATGACAATTTTCTTTAGGGTTCTCAAGTGTTTCATAGGAATTGACCTTTTACAGTGTTTTAGAAAACAGCTACAAAACAGAGGTCCTATTATTAAAACAAAGGTCCTAAATTAATTTATTCAGGAAAACAATGTTATGATTGGATTATCTATGATTTATTAAGGAAAAAACCTAATTCAAGTTCAAATAGTAGAAAAAATGTAAGATTTTCAGAATTATTAATTGGAAAGTACAATCCTGTGCAATTAAAATACATGAAACATTGTCTTGTTACTCTGCTTGTGTAATGCTTTATAGTCTTAAAAAAACCTTAGTTCTTGACCATAAAAACATTTCCACTCTACCTCTAAAATCATCTCTGTTCAGAAATCCCCTCTCTAAAGTAGTTTCTGCCATTTATACAATCACAATCCACCATATAATTTACTGCTATATGAGCTCCCCACAATCTGCTCTGTTCTGCTCTCACTTTACCCCTGCTCTGTCCTCCTAACACCCTTCTAAGACTCTACCTCTTCCCAGTTCCCAGTCTCTAAGTATGCCCATGCACTACTTTAATCCCCTCTGCAGACTCCTGATTGCTCATCAATTCCTGGTTCTCTCTCTTGATTACTAGATGCATTGCATCCCTCCTGGACCTTTCCCAGACTAAGCCTTAAAAGGCACATTTTCATATGATCATAGTCCCAAACACCACTAAGCCTCAAATTTTCACCAAAATCCTAGCAGGAACAGAGCCTTAACACTAGCTCCCTTTTTATTTACTCAGAGGAACACTGGCAGTTTCTTTTGGTCGATGACTCTAGGCTTCAAATGACTGTCGCTGCATCCGCAGCGTTAGGTGGAGAAGAAAGTAGAGGTACCAGAGCTTCTTTTTATACAAGTCACCAGTAACGGCTCCCTCTCTTCCCAAGTGATGTCTGGCTTGGAGGTCTATAAAGCCCACCATCTGCTGCACAACACGAAGAGCCAGGAAAGTGCTCTGTGGATCAGCCAGAGTCAGAATCTCCATCTTGGATTTCATAGGAAACTTAAAAAGATAAAGTATTCAGAATCCCTTCCCTCCTCTCTCTGTTTTTGCACAAGCTGCCAAATGAATAAAGAACAGCTTGGATCCACATCATCAATTTATTATATAACAATTTATTCAAGCCATAACTCTGTTCAATTGACTTTAATTCCTTTAACGGAAGAAATTACAGCTTCAGGAAACAAAACCATACACCTCTAATTAATTAAACTATTTGACATCAACACTATCATTCATACAAACAACATTCATCTCTGGGCAGTTATCACCATGCCCAGAAAACTGTTTCTCACCAAGGAAAAGTACCATGAAGGAGAGCACGAAAACCAATGAAAATTTGTCAGCTCCAATTTATCAGTTTGCCTATTAAGCTATAATTGATAATGCTACTAACAATATATTAATAATGGACTCCACACCTCCAGCAGGAAAGCCATGCACAACTATCGGTATAACCCTCACAGTTACTTTCTCTTATAGTCTTTATGTTGTTTACAACCAAAATATCTGTTGTGTATTTCCCTGTTCTAATCAACTTACCTCTTGAAAATAATTAGCAGTGCCTCTAATTACCTACACCACAGTTAAAAAGCCACTCCTCAAAATTCTAGAAATTTCAGTCAATTAATTGGGCTAATCCAGTAGGGCTGCAGTGAGAGTATCTTAACATCCTCCAATAATGGGTATCGACTATTGAAAATTACGTGCCATAAAGGAAAATAAAGTTAAATTTGCAATCTCTTTTCTAACTTTTAGCACAATACTGTACATAATGAAGATAGGAAGTGAGCAACTATTGCGCATGTGAGAGAGTATGAAGCCGGGTGTAGGTATGTACCCGTGAATGCACACACACAGAGTAAACAAATCTTAATGCTCATCAAACAGATAGAAGTGATCTTCTCATTAGATCTGAGTCATCTCACACTTAAAGTAGGTTTTTTACAAATAAAATGTAATATTCATATTACATTAGAAAAACAGTTATTCTTTATCACAAAACCAGAAATCCTGCTTCTTTACAACTTCTTGGACTGAGATTTCATGTAGAAAAGAGCCTTTCCTAAAGTTTCATGTTTCACGCCTAAAATTACTTCAGGAAATAATCAGTAAACAGTAGTAGCGACACCTATGAAATGTCTGCCATTGGAAGTACCTCTACTCTTGCCCAGTCATCACCCACGGTACTCACATGCACATTTATTCGCAGAGTTGGGCCACACCGCCATTGTGGGTTTCTGTTTGTTCCGAAACGACTCTTCAGCTCTAGCTTCTGTTTTCCGTACAGTGGAACCATGAGGATTTATTTGTTCTGCTGTTACCGATAAGCCTGCATACAGAAGATAACCATACCTATTTAAATAAACCAGGCTGCACAAAACTACTGAATTTAAAAAGAAACTTTGGAATACCATGCTGCAATAAGAACACATCGATTAATATTTAGCTGGACATTCAAAACAAAGATTTAAATCAAGAATATTTGTTTTCTACTGACAAAATAACTTAGTGGTTGCATGGTCTTAAAACTGTCAGCTCTGATGGCTTAGAAAAATATGACTGTCTCTCACACTGGGGTCCCCAAAGATTGCACTCTACTATCCATATTTCCTCTATAAAGCAAATTCTTATCGACAGTTTCAATTTTTCCTAATTTTAAACAGATGATTTAAAATAAGTGGCAATTCATAATGGCATAGTATGCCGTATCAAAAAGAGTATGAGAGTAAAAACCTTGTATTGTCACCATGATCTATGTTATGTAAAACGGATCCATTTCAGAGTCAATATGAGCTCTCAGATTAAAAAAATGCAATTCTGCTTTTAAAAAAGTCTGTTTGCTTTCTGTAATGTAAGTTAATCTCAGCTTTTACTATTTCATAGGGTTTTTTAAATTAAATTCTAAAAATGCACATTTTAAAGACATAAACAAATCTCTGAAGTTTCATATTTGTGAACTAGGATTTCCTGTCTACCTACTAAGACAGTCTTCAAAACGTCTCACCGTGCCACCACCAGTAACCAGAGCCAAGCGACCAACAGATGACAAGAAGCTCTAAAACTGACGGAAGCAGAAATTAACAGATGCAAAAAGGAACCCTCACCTAACAGTTAATAGTTACAGAAACAAAAGTTTCTAGGTACCATTACAAATATTTTAAACTGCCTATCAAACATATTTCAATACTTGAAATATCCACCACTTCTACCTTGTCATCTACTGTTTTCAACAAGAAACTGCAAATCCCAATGATTTTTTTTTTGCTATTTTTTTAAAATTTACCAACTTTGCTAACCTTCAATTTACATTCTTTCAAGAACAGCATCTCATTTCAGTAATACAAGAACAAGAAATTCTAGTTTAAATTCTAGATACTAATTTTATTATTCTGTTACACTGCAGTACTTCTGAGATTGGTGCCCAGTCTCAGTACTAAATAAACATGGCAGATCTGTCAAATAAAATAGAAAAAAATGTAGGAAAAAAAAGTGATGTAGAAAATGCCTTCAATTTGAAAACTACGTACGATTGCTAAATAACTTGCCAAGAGAAATTTGAAGAAAATGGATATAGAGCTTTTTAGCCTTAACCCTCATCTTCACTATCCTGGAAATAAATTAAGAGCTAATACATGGCACAATTCAGAAAAATCAATGGCTTTTCAACTGGGTAAGGATTAAAAAGCTTACAGCACGTCACTTGTCTTCCAGGCTCCTCTGTGATTCCAGACAGAAACACTTGATAATATTTCCCCAGAATATATTAGAAGCCTCATGCAGATCAGCTTGTTCAATTCCATCCAAATTTCACGTTGAATGCTGAAGTCTTTCCAAATGTAACCAAGAAAATGTTCGCCAAGATGTAACTGAGGGGCACGTTCTTTTTGTCAGAAGACAAATTCTCTTTCTGATGGACACAACCACCCACTCTGACTCAACCTGGGACTGCAACACTATCTTGACCTCTTCCGAGAAGGTATTAATACAAGTTTTATAGTCAGTCCAAGAACTGTTAGCAAATTCGCATGATAAGCCTGGAATTTTTTCCCCCATACTTCACTGTTTGAATTATTGCCCTTCTTTCACAAGAATCCTGTTGGCAAGCTAAGAATTTTAATGCTGGTAAGGCCTGAAGGTACGATCCCATATCAAGCTGACTCCAGACATACATGCAGAGAAATGGGGACACTGAGTGGATATTTTTCCCCCATCACACTTTATACATCCTAGTCCAGCACTTTTAAAGGGCAATGAAAAGAGAAACTGAGGGTACTTTGAGTTGAACAAAAGCCTGTTGTGCACCACACAATGAAGAACACTCACTGGGACTTCAGTCTAAATGTTCATTCAAGGCCTTGCCTGGACATCTCTTGTCGATATTAAAAAGAAGTACTTAAGGGTTTAATTCCCCACCACTTTCTCTCATACACTGGGTCAAGCAACAAGGCTGGCTGCCCAATTCAGCATGACTGCATCAGGTAGCCCCACTCAGGCAAACAGCCTGGTGTAAGCAACCACTCTTCCATTCAGGTGACCAGTCACACAAAGCTTCTGGACAGCAAAAGGCATAGTTTACACCACTTACACAGCTTTCCCCAAGTATTTCCTCCTGAAACATTCCATTATTTCAAAATATACTTTTATTATGAAGCAGAGGAGAAGGAGAAGGATCTGGGGATCCCTTCTATACCTGATCATCTGGTAATTAATCCAAAGAAGAAACCAGAAATCCCTGAATAACCCTGTGGCCATCCAATCAAAAGAAGAAAACACAAGTATATGCCTTCATCATGCCTTGTCCGAAATGTTCCAAAACAGGGTACATGTCAAAGCCCAGACCGGCAGAAGCACTGTGATTTTGCTGATCTGCTGTCTTGCTGAGCATATTCTCTTGGGCAAAATGGGAGTAATGGCAAGGTTGACAAGCATTCACATCCCTTCCATCCATTACAATGACCAGTGCCAAGACTACGTGCCTGAAGTGCCATCTTCTTGATGTTCTACACCACAATCCTTTCAAACAACTCCTGATCCAGGGATAGCACAATCTCTTGTGCTTGCCTTACAGCATGATGTTTCCTCAGACCTCAAGAGTCTGATAAACTTTTCTTTTTTCACAACCTAATACAACTTCTTCCATGCATTCCGTATCTTCTGTCCTTGCTAATCCAGTAAGCGATCTTAGCCTTCCACACTCCGCAGCTGGATCAACTGCAGAGCTCATCTGTTCTTGAAATCACCATGATGTGGTCCAAAAGCATGAGCATCTTTGAAGTGTCATCTGTGACACTGTAGGTTTCCATGCCAAGGTGTAGAGTACATTTTGAAACCTGTCCATTGCAGCATGTGAGCTGCTGTCACTCACAAACCACTGGTACTGCCAGTGACCTACCTATATCCAAAGGTCCACTAACCAGCATCTGACACCAATGATATCTTCTTTTTCTGATTTAACAAGTTCATTGTATGATACCATCAGCCTTAATTACAACTGCTGAAAACTCACCTCTTTAAACAGAGTTTTCAGGTTTTGGCCCCAGAAATATATATTACTTGGTCACTGCCACAGAGAGAAGGGCAGCGTTCCAGTTAGCTCTTGTGAGACTTGCAAGGAGGGACGTACAAGCTATATAGTCACTCTCCGTAACAAAAATCTCCTACAAACAGTTACTTTAACCTCAGAAGCAATAACCTTTAACAATCATGGGGGACTCATAATGGATAATTAACTGAGCACAGCTCTCAGCATGACACTAAGGCCAGAATTGTGAATATTCTTATACTTCTAATAGAAAAGTACAGAGGAGAAACGAAGGCATTATATTAGCTCTATTCTACAACCACGGTGAATTACAATTGGTTTTCTTATCCACAATTCAAGACACACACTGGAAGCTTGTGCAGAATTAGACAAAAAAATGCGTGACTGAATGGAAAAATAAAAGGAACTGTATCCATTTAAACCTGGAGAAAGCCTACAGACACTTCCATAGTTCAAAGAAATTTATTAATAAATCTACTGACAGAAGTATTTCAAGAACCAGCAGCTGTAAGTTAAGACCATCCAAATTCAACCTATAAATCAACTAATGCAGTTTTTTACCAAAGCACAAAGGCAAAGCAGGAAACAAGTTTCCAAGACAAAGCTGGAATTATTGAAATCAGTAATCCCTAAATCAGCATGAAATTTTGTTCTAATGTTATAGTCCAGTGATTTTCAACCTTTTCCAATTTTCAGAACTTTAAAAAACTTCTGTAGAGGAACAGAATCTTTCATGTAAACAGAGCCCTACTGGGAATACATTTGGGCTTTTGATTACCTTTTGTGGTCATCTTAGAAGCTGCCCACAGACTTGGAGGTCTAGGGACCACAAGTTGGAAACAGCTGCTCTAATTTAAACAAAAACTAAGTCAGTGATGTCCTCCAATGTAGGGGGCTATATTTCCTGGTTCTGGACCATTAGATTGTCAACCTCATGCTCCCCTCAATGTGGATGTCATAGTTTCTTAATCCAAAAAATCAACTGATTATCACGAAAAGTACACCTGTGCACGTGCCAGGGTGAATTGAAAAGCCACTGTTTTAAATGCCACTCTCCCTAACCGTAACTGTTATTACACTGCATTACATGCCATTTTTATAACACAGCTCTGGTTTCACCATGTCTTCAGTTAGTACAGCAATCCCAACATTTATCCGTTCAACACATTCTACAAGACTTTTTGTACCAAGGGGCAATGCATCCTTCTTTTGAAAAGAAGGATGATGCCTTATTAGACCAGCTGGAAAAAGTAGGCAAGTTTCAAGCTCAGTCACCCTTTAGCATGTACTGCCTGAGTCTGATATGCATAGTTCCATATTTCATCTTAAATTTAAATTTTTATATGGACATTTGTAAATTCTGCTTTCTACCCCATATATGTTGTGTTATGATACAAGATGTTACATACCTCTTTTTCTTCTTGCTTCCTTGATTTCTTCACACATCTTATTAAATTCTGGATCCAGTTCAGCAGCAATGATAGCATGAGCAGTGTCCTTCAGAGTACAAGCTCTATGTCTAATTATTTTATCTAGAAAACAGGACAGCACACCTGTTAACTTTATCACAATTATGCAAATTCTTTACCATTTCTATGTTGTTCTGTATTGTATATTACAACACTGATAGAAGTAACTGGTAAATACTACAAATGTATGAAAAAGTGGATGGATCAATACCGCTGCATCCTCAAAAATCACAATCCAGGTATTTAAGACATACAGGAGTTTTCAGAAGTACAAATTCTTACTTTAATTAATAGTAGCATTTATAAGCAAATGCAAACAGTAAGTGATGAACATACCTAAATCAAGTTGCAATCCTTAGAAACTCGCTAGAACCAGCAGGTATACCAGTTTGTACAGACAAATCTACACAGTATAAGAGAGTACAGTGCAGAGAGTCCCAAAAGTAACAAGAGACTTGTCCAGGAATTAATTTACCCACTGGGGTCTAGGAACATTCATACAATTATACAGCCTGCAAAATCATACTGGATGCCTCCTGAATCTGTAAGGTAGACCTGGCTTGCTTATATTCCTCCCCCGTTCTATTTTTAACCTTAAATTATTGCTTAATTTTCATTCAACAACTGCTAGAAAATTCAAAATTGCCCTAGAACAGATTACTTTATTGCTTATATTGAACAGCTACTTCTCATTCAGAAAAAATGGCAAGGAACAAGCCTCAAGTCTGCTACATTTTCATCTTTATTTGGGAAACTGGACACAAAATATTGCCCACACTGGAAGCCTAAATGCAACTCATGAAAAAAACATTATTCCAAAGAAGACGGGTTCCCATACCTTTGAAACACACAAAAGAAATTACTCCAACACTGTTGAGATTTGAAAAGTAAATGTAACGAAATAAGTAAGCCCATATGTGGAGAAAATTGCCATCTAGAATGTTGCTTTTCTATCAAACCTACAACACTCATTGTTTGCTTTTAGCACAAACATATTTAATTTGTCAATTCATCCATACTGAATTACTTTTTCCAGTGGATGGAGGTACTTCAACAGGAAACATCAACATTAATGTCTACAACACATTATGTAATTAGCAGATTTAATCTGTTTTAATAATCACTAAAGACAACAATTAAGAATATCAGTGAACATTTATTAAACAAGGATTATAATTCCAGACACAGCAAATTTTACAGCTGGAAAAACTGCTGAGTGAAAAAGAATATCCTGTATCCAGCTCAAATGAGCCCTACATATGTTTTCTGATGAAATCTACCACCACTTAAATCAACTGGAAACTAGAAATTTTTATCCACATGTATTTGTGAAGCATTATGTTTTATGACCACAAAAAACCACACTGCATTCTTTGCAGATGTAATTTTGCGATACTAGACTTTAAAGTGTTGGTCAGATAATAAAGTTTAAGACGCCCTCGCACAAGAAAGAAAAAGGGGGGAAAAAGAAGAAGAAAAAAAGAAAAAGTAAATCAGGATTATTGACTGAATTACTACTTTCCTCATATCCTATAATGGGCAAGACCTTCCCACAGACAGCGCTACAAAGAGGCAAATACTATTACGTCTAACACACAATGGTTATGTTTCCATGCCTTTAAGAACATTTCCTAGTCAAACAATGTGAGGGAAAGAAAAAAAAATCCACTGTCTTACATATAGCCTATCTGAATTTTTATAGCAAAGTACAAGGAAAAAAAAACGAAACAAACCAAACCCCAAATAAGTTAGTTTTGAATATCTGTGCTGCATATAAAGCCAGCTAGTGTGGGCCTCCAACTGCTTTTCCAACTGAACGACGGGACAGAAGCAGGTACAGTATTATTCTTCCGCAAATTCAAGTACAAAGCAGAGGTAAGCACATATGCCCAGCTTTAAAGAATGTGAACGTTTATAGGTTAATATTCAAGTTAATGCATCTGAAGGCACATAATGCTTACTCAGAACAGACATGATGTGCTGTTTCAGCAGTGTATTTATACAATAGCTCAAGAAATCTTACATGCCAGAAGAGCAATACATCATCAGTTGTTGACAATGCAGAGGACAGAACTATCTTTCATTACCTAATCAATGATGAGAAACTCCAATCCAAATCTTCACCTAGAAATAGCCAAATCCATTTCTCCCAGCTCAGTCCTGATGACGTGGAAAACCAAAATATCCCTATTTTGGTCCCCTACATATATTTCTTAAAACTCTTTCTCTTTGGACAAGCTCAAAGAAAACTTCTGCCACCAAATGTTCCCCAAGCTGTCTTTGCTATTTTATGTTTCTGCCACATCGAGCCTGTGACCAGTGTTGTTTACGCTCCTGAGCAGGGCTGACCTTACAAGCCTGTAGTCCCACACCACCTGCATTAAAACTTAAAAAAACCTCTTCAGAGTACATTTCCTAGAATGAAACAAGCAAGCCCATAGATGCGAAGGGCCTAAAAATGAGAACAAAGGGTGTATACTAATGTCAATTTTCCCAAAAGCCCATCACTAAGTCACAAATAGACGCCAGTCACATGCAGGAGGTATGTCTCCTAGTTCTCATCTCAACAGGTGCTCTTCAGAGACACTCAGAGTCCCAAGTGTCCATCAAGGCTTTGACTACTTCACATCAATTACGCATTAGGAGTCCTCAAAAGCGTGTTATCAAGGACACAGAAAATCTTTTGCTGTGCATTATCCATGTACTTTTTTTAGTTGTAAAACAAAATGCACCATAAATTGAAGAAATGAAAGTTTATCTTCTACAGATATGAACCAGCACTGTGTTCAAAAGGCAATTTGAAACAAGTGTAAATGTCTGACCAGACTATACTGTATCTAGTCCACACATTAGAATTTTGCAAAAGCCTCACAAAATCAAGAATTTGAGAAGCAAGAAAAATATAGAAAAATCAGGCTTTAACGTGGTAAAATGATTTCACAAGATATAATGAGAAACTTTTTCACACATAGGACTGCACTTGCAGATGGACCCACATTTCCAAGTATCACTTATATTAAATACAACTGCATTAAAAGGGTGCTTTGTTGTTGTTGTTTTATTGAGGAAGCTGCCAATGGAAAAGCTTCCTTTTGGCAATGTGCACAGTCAGGCAGCCCTAGCGCAGAGTACACAAGATGGTCTTTCCTTAGTTTTGAATGTGAACAGCTTTTACATCCATTTCAATCTACAAATTCCATTTTAATTGAAAGCATCCCATCACACTTTGTCAAGACAATACCTTCTAATCTCTCTTAATCAGCTGCAACTGACTTCTTTGCCTGGTGATTTATCCTGTTCTATTTCTATCCCCTAATACATAGTTCTTAATTTCTGTGGGTGAATTTCGTGTTCTAAGCTAATGTGGAAGTAACGCAGGCCACTGCCAGATTGCGTACAGGATTCTCTACAGAGCTCTCCAAATTATGTTGGGATTTTGTTGCGTATACAAAGTCTATTCATTGAAAAGAAGCTATCAAATTCTAAAAGGAACTACAAAACCTAATTTATTAGAAAGCAAATCTGAATGCTGTAGTTCTCCTGCTCTAACAATATCCCTCAGTGCACCACATACCTCAGAACACTGACAACACAGACCCTTAGGACTTGCTTATCTTAATTATCACACAGCATGCAGTTTATTTTAATGCCTGAATAATAACCAAATATATGATTAAAGACCAGGCTTTCAAGTTTAGGCAGGCCAAAATGAAGCAGGTCCTTACCTCCAGGATCTTTGTCTGGATTGTACTCCAGTGCATTGCTGCAGATCAGGTCAATGTCTGTTAGGAAATCCTTGGCTGTTAAGTAGTTGTGTTTATCAATTTTGGTTATTACTGTTGACAGGTCCATTGGCTCTTTGATAACTTCAAGGTAATCTGAAACCTATAAACAAACACCATACAGAAATGACACAGGGCCATCTGCATTCTATTTAACATTGCCAATTTCACATCTTTATACTCTTACTTATTCCACATGCTTACCTCTAATACATTAATTAAACATTAACTAACAAACTTATGTTGAAAACAGAAATTTTATCAGACTAAATAAAACACAGAACTTCCAAAGCTACCTTTTCTTCAGTAGCTCACCAATTTATCTTTCAAAATTAATTCATTGGTATTTTTGAGGCAAAACATTTTAACATAAATATATTTTTAATTTTATCTAGACTTTTTTTTTTTATATACTGTTATAGCACTGTCTTGGGTTGGAAAAGCAAAATCCATCAGCCTAATTCAAAACCCTAGGAAAAACTAGGGAAGCTACATTTTATTCACCTTGTAGGCAAAGTTCTCATTAAATTCAACAGTCAAATTATCAGCTTTTAAATATCTTCTATTGAATAGTTCTTTCAATCACTTGTTCAACAAAACAAGGCAGATTGTATTGACTGAAGACATTAGACTGGCTGTACAGATGGACAGTCTAAAGAGAAAGCCTTGTGTCAGAGTTCACTATGAGCCTGACTCATAACTGGAGATTTAACATCCACTAGGGTACACTAAAAGTATTTCATTTAATTAATGATACCATAAGGGGCTCAAGCTTGATAGTCAAATGCATCAGCACAACAGCTGTAGCAAAGTTCAGTAAAAAATCTATGAAATTTTTTATTTACTTCCAATGAAAAAAACCCTGTACTTGAATGTTTCAATGTGATTAAGATTACGATCAATTAAAAATATTGGCAGCCTCAGAAACAGTATTGCGGTTTTTCTTTTGAAATCACCCACATATGACGGCAGCTGCCAAAATACTGAAGAGTTAAATATATATTCAGATCAAGCCATAATGGCTCCGTAAATTTTTTTTTTAAATAAAGTATCTGTAGACATCCATACAAAAATACATTACAACATAAACTAGCATTAATGCATTACTTCAGTGGCCAGCAGTCTGTCACCTAATCCTTTAAATATACACATTGAACTTTATGACAAAAATTGAAAATGGCAGAAAGTCCCTTTTTGTCTCCCTTTATGGAAACATGATGATAACTGGTTCAGTAATCAGAAAGCCAAGCCGTGAGCTTTCTTTTCATTGCTGCTGAATTAGTCAGGAAAATCCTTGAGTTATCAGATTGCAGCATCCTCTGCAACGCAAGTAGGAGTGGAACAAACTTATCACATTTTTTAATGAAGTCAAGCAGACAGGCTCCTGTAGAAAAGGATAGTCCTGTGCTTAAATGCACCGGGTGGATGGGAAAGGACTACATTTAATTTTTAGTGATGTGATATATTAGCAGGGATTTGGGCAAGTCTTTAAATAACAAATTCACATTTCGATTCTCTCCGTCTACAAAACGAGGATGGTAATTTGTTCTTACTTTATGTGCCCTTTAGCCCTCAAGTTCTGTGGGGAAAGAAACAGCCTTTACTATGAGTACGTAAAGTTTCCTACAATAACGGACCTCCCAAGCAGTTCCACAATAAAAATCAAAGTTACTGCTCAGACCATGCTCACACTGTAAGTTGCCACGTTAAAGAGGTCTCGTCAGTCTTTCAGAACCAGTCAGCTACACAGCACTATGGAAAGCTCAACTTAAGAAAGGACCACATGGGCCTACAAAAGATGCCTGTTGTATCCTGTATTGAATTTTCTCTGCAAATCTGCTTTTTTACAATGCTGTACTTTTCATGTCCCATATTCACCTCTTAATCATTCATTCTCTTCTCTTCAGAAGCAATAAAGCATATTTATTTTTAATTAGCAAGTTTGCAAAGCTTGCAGTGGGCCAGCATCTGATCTCAAAGTCAGACTGAACACAACCCTTTTCATACAGCAGCACCCAAAAATAGATTTGCAGATCGAACTGTCTCATCCGTTAGGTGTGCACACTCCATAATCGACCAGTTAATGCCTTATAATGTGCTACCATCTGTGATTAATGGCATCCACAAGCATTACTGCTGAAATTATTCAACAATGCTATTAATGCTCAATACATTAGAGAACACAGATCACTTTCCCAATATTATCATGTCTATGATTACAATTTTGTAAAAGCTTTTATTAAAGAATTATATTTATGGTTTGAAATATTCCGAGAGCACTGGTAGGGATAGGAGTGGTGGCGTTTTTAAATGCTGGTTACAGTAATAAAAATGAACGAAATGCATAAGGTGTTTCAATAGGTCGCTGCTATAGCCAAAAAAACATGCTCCAACTCCTTGCATCACAGATCATGAGGCTGTGACTACCTCACCAGCCAAAAGCCAGCATTTTAGATTGGAAAGGTCAAAGATCAATCATCTATTTTTCTTATTAATGCATCCGTTTCCTTTTTTAAATTTATATTCTTTTTCTAATAGTTTCAACTTCATTGTTTGCACATTACTGAAACAAGACCTCTTCAATATCCACCGGTTTGCTGAAGATGTTAAAGCGTTTGTCTGTGGCCAGCCTCTTGGTAACATCCCTGAGAAACAACCGCAGCTCTCTCAATGTGTTCTCTTCCTGGTCCTCCATTCGCTGCTTTTCTGCTTCCGACAGCTCACGGGCTGGGCACGGCAGTGCAAGAGGAAGAACTTCCAGAGCACGAAGAGCTAGGGAAAAAAACAGGAAGTCAAACAATGGAAATATTAATAAAACAGTGGCTCTTGGGATTAGGCCACTCCAAATTAAATTATATATTTAAACTGCCTCATTGACATAACCATCTCTGCATCCTTAACCCCACAGCTCCCCAATTTCCAAAACTGGTAACTGCAATGCACAAAATTTTTCTGGGTATTGATTAACACTGTCAAATGTTAATTAAACTAACTGTCATTTACTCACACCTTTTCAAAAAGTAAAACATCACAGAAGAAAACATTCAGATCACATTATTATTGGTTTACTGTAACTTAGTTTACCAGCCTGTTTCCTTCTTGGTGGGGGCATTGCTGCCTCATCAAGAATTAAACCTTTGAAAAATCGCCATCTGTCTTCTTCGCTTGGTCTTTGAATATAAAAAACCTCTTCATACTGGATTCTGAAAATACATTTCACCTAAAAAAAAAAAAAAAAAAAGATGGCCATAAGAAAATTGAGCCCTCACTCAAACATACATGATTAATGACCACGTTAAAACACAGTCACAAACTTTACAAAATTAGTCACAGGAGAGAAGACAGTAAACTCCACCCAAAGCTGTGTACACAGCCTAGGGAAAACAAGTACTTGTATTCTCACTGAATTTTCTGTAGTAACTAAACTTGTATCCCCTGATCTTAACAGTGGCCACCTCTACAGTGAAAGAACAGAAAGGGCAGGATTTAAAAAAACAAATAATAAAAGAAAACACTGAGGAAAAAAATAGGAACTCCCCTCCCCCATCCTGAAGCTCAGAGGATGTAAAGCTACAGGTTAAGCCTTTAGACTAAATCTGCATTTAATTACACTGGAGTAATTTGTCAAAATGAACAACTGACAAAATGAACAATCTTGTCTTCTCAGCAAAGCAGCATGGAGATTATGAAAATCGGTATTATGGATGTACATCCCTCATTAAAGAAAATTACAATAATTTCATTAATATTACATTTTCAGTTCGACATACTTTAAATTAAGTTAGAAAACCAGTGCAAAACAGAATATTTTCACACAATCAAAACCTTCTGAAGAGCACACGGTTCCCTAACAACGCCTCCTTCCACAGGAAGCTTACCTCTTCAGGCAATTCGCTGTACATGGACTCAGAGGTAGACAGTAGAAATATAGGGGAGAAAGATGGTATGTCTTGCAGCAAAGTTAGAAAAGTAGCTCTCACAGTTTCACTGACAGCTTCCCACCAATCACCAATATGAGGCATGTAAACAATACTTGGTACTGTTCTTCGAGCTTCGCGAAAGATCTAATTAAAAGAAACAGTGGTATTTAAACTAAGAAACTAATTATCATCGCTTGTGAGTAATAAAATTCTTGTGGAATAGGAAATGACTCAAGTTTGTGGCATTTTATATACAAATGTTCCAGTAAAACAAAATTATCTAGTGATAAAGGCAACTGTCACTGTTAGCGCATCAATTATTTTATGTCAATGTGCCATGGAGACTATAAAACAACTACTTGTCATCCGTGTTTTAAAAACTTGCTTAAACCGAACAATCAAGATGAAAATTGAACTGGTTTGCAACCCATGCAAAGTCCACCACAAACTGTTTTGAAACCTAAAACATTTAAAACTAAGCAATTGAACCCTGAACCACAGCACACCAATTCATACACAAGTTAATAAAATGAAAATCAGGAACAAGATTAATCTTACTTGACATTAGGTGTGTGACTGAAGGGGCAAGCTAAAAAATGTAATTACTCTCACTAGTCAGCAGAGAGATCTCAATCACCCTCTAGAGACTCCTTTCTTTTCAACACGAAAATAGAAGGAGCCTACGAAAACCTGGCTTTTTAAGTTACATTCCAGTTAGCTGCCTTTATATGGATTCAACAAATCTGTTCCAGAATGACATAATTTACTCATTACAAGAGAATCTGAAATGTCACCTGTGCACACGACTCTTCAGGCGTTTTGGCACTGACTGAATAAAGTGCTGGCAAATCTAGCCTGTGTACTGAGAATTTTTCAAGAGTGTGCAACAGCGCTGGAGCAAGGTGCGAAGTCTGACCCGACCCCCTCTCTCCAGATAGCAGTAATCTTGGTCTGTAAGAGGTTGGCTGGTGATAAGCTGACCTGCGGCAAAACAAGTTAAAAAATACAATTAACATGCTGTTGTTATCAATGGATGGATATGTATACTAAGATTTTTTTTTTTTAGAATCCAAAAGGCCTTCAGAAATGGGTAAGTTTCCAACAATAGCCTTTAAAGATGCAACTAACTCCAGTATACCTCAACACCACGCCAAGTCTCAAGAACTCGAGCTTTGTCTGTTCTTTGATTTCAAAAGAATTTAATTCAAACTCATCTGTGCAAAGCTTTACACATATTAAATTCACAAACACTTTAATTATAACCAGTTCATTTAAAACCAATTCCTCCCTGATATAAAGAGACTTAATGGACTTTCAGTGAATGTATCTATCTAATCCTGTCTAGTTCAGTCCTAACTACCAAAACATCTCTACCTCTCCAGGTCAATTCATTCATCCCTTAACGTGCTGCCCAACATTTCAATACTTTGTTTATTTAAGAAATAGGATCTTTAGTAGGATTGAATAAAATCACTATTCATCTTCTATTCTAGCATATTTATACAATTCTATTCATTAGATTTCCAGACAGAAGAAAGATTTTGAGGGGAGAACTGCAAAGGTAAACTTATTTTTTGCTTTTGCTGTTGAGAAGAAACCCTATGGAATTCATACAAGGATTTCTGGGGTTTTGTGTTAGTTTGTTTTGGGAGATTTTGCCTCATTTTGTGGACAAGTGGACACGAAGAGAGAAACACTAGGTTCTTCTAATAGAGGTCTTTTCCTTTTATAGAAAATTTATTATGAAATAAGAAAGTTTTAAAATTAATTTGCATTTTCTCTCATTAAGGCATTTTTATCTGCACATCAATCAGCTTGGGCAGTAAAACAAGACTGGCTGGTTTTATTCCAGGTTAAACATTTTGTAACAGCTATGAACATTGCTGACCTTTGGCTTCTCAGTTCTAGTGGTGGTGGTCACACACACACAGATAGCAACCAAAAACGGTCAGACAGATAGATTCAGGGAGGCTTACATCATTTAGAAAAATAAGCACACTCTTCAATATTATTTTATATAGACACACCGATGTTTCGGTTTTGAGTTCCCCCTCCTGCCCTCACAACAAAAACTGAACTTTGGCATTAAAGTACTTGACTGTGTACTCCAAACTATTTGAATTTAAATCCTTATTTTTAAGCTTAGATTTCCATAAATGCTGTGCTGGCATCACTCTTTAGCACAAAACTTTTAGCAGTTTTCCACAAGATGGCTCTACTAAACAGTACTAGTACTGAGCAGTTTTCTGAATTTCGTTTCCTTTATTTAGCAAATTCCCTGCAGAACCCACCACATAAAGTAGCCTAAAACTATTCTTAAAACAAAGCAATGTTAGTTTATTATTGTTAATTATTATAGCGAGTCCAATTTATACAGGAAAGACTCATCCAAATTTCACACACACTTTCTAAACTCCCATTTCCCAAAACTTTCTAGGAAAAAAAAATGAAAAAAAGATATTAGAAATACGAATGCATTAATTATATAATATTATATGACTATATAATCATATATATAAAACATATTATTACATATCAGAAAAACCAAACAAATAATGTCTCCAAAATATTCCTATATATCTCTCCTCCCAGTTCTTAATCTTTCAAATCAAAATGGCTTCTTAAAAGAATTACTGTTAATATCCTTACTTCTAAGCTACACCTGTCTGTTGCAAATATTTCTGATTACTGTGTCTAGGATGTGGCCTTTCCTAAGACCATTCACATATCTAAAACTCTTGTCCATATACTTACATGTTTTCAGAACATCATTCCCACCACAAAGCAAAAAATCACCTTTATTACCTCTCCTGATGTAAGAATTTCACTGTTTTATTTATCTGGTTACACGCATGCAGAGAAACACTCACATTGTAAAATGAAGGTAGGGTTTATGTATAGCAGCTGATGACTGTTTCTTTGGTGATCCTGAGTGACAGCTTGTCTCAAAAATTGATGAAGCATTCTCATCTTCACTATCATCTAATATTAGACTTGGTACATCTGTTCCAAGAAATATATTAATTAGAACCTTATCACTTCTAAGTACATGCACAACAAGCAAGAAAAGACATTACAATTTTCTTCGTGTAGATTAGAATACATTTTCAAATGTAGAAAATAATTAGTTAAAACTGTCTAAATAACAGAACACAAAATAATAAGTACTTACTGCTTCAAAAACCAAAACAAATTAAATATTGTAGAAGTCTAATCATGATTAAATTTTTTTTAAAAAAAAAATCAAGCAGAACAAGTTCACAAATACAACAAATGTTTAACTTGTTATGAAATGCTTCCCTTGGTTTTATTTCACAGCTAGAGCTTTTTCAAGAATAAAGTTATAAAATCTGTAATTCCTCAGACTATACAGAATTTTGTACTTATTTATTTGTTCTAAGTGCCCAAATTTTTTACAGGTACAGTTCTTTCAAAATTATTCTCAGCACAACTACCTAAACAATGTATGTTTATGAAGAACTGTTTTGCAACCTCTGATGACCTACCAAAGTATATCGAACTACTGTTTGTCAAAATCAGTTCAATTCATTCCATGTTCATATACTATACCTTCATCTATTTTAATTCCTTTGTTAATATAGTAGCTTAATGAACTGAAGCACTTTCTGTATAGGCTTTCAGAAATAAAAAGCTAAAGGACCGATCGCATTCAAAAGACACACTGCAGGGACAAAAAAACTGCAAAAAATAAATCTGGCATTAAACCAAAACAACCAGTTGCCAGTTGAAAATCACGTACAGCTAAATTAGCTATCTGAGCTGCAATGGGATTAAGAGTAGATTGCTGTGATTTTATAATGGGAAATAAACTGCTCCAGGATCTTTATTTCCCCCAGGAAAAGAGTTCAGTTGATGTTACTCTAAGCAAGCCACTTGTTCTCATTCCCAAAGAGAAATTAGTCTGCAACAACGGGATGGAAATGGTCACAGCCACTCAGCTGTACAGTAAGAGCAGTGCAGAGGTCAGGTCTCCTGAGGAACAGAATGCTCTGCCACAGATGGGCAGCATTTCTGAGAACAGCCCAGAGTCACTGCAGCACACTGCTGTGGAGGGCAACCACCGGGCATCCTAACAGTAGCTCAAGTTGGCCACAGCCACTTAGGAAAATGGACCACCATGAAATGAAAGTGTGAGATCTAAGGGTTACTTCTCAAATAATCACTTCACTGTATGATTTGCCTGATTTACATGAAGCCATGGCACAGGTCCCGCTACACTGATCAAACCACCACCACAGGACAAAGGAATCAACTTCAAGGCCACGTTAAGTGTTGGACAGAGGTGCCATCCAAGGGCCAGGCATCTAGACATACTTGCCCAGGAAAAATTGGTAAGAGACAACAAAGGTTCCCTTGGTTGGTTGGCTGTGTGGTATAAGAAACTGGATTCAGAGTAGGCTGGGTGAGAATAATATTCTGCTGGTACGATGGGACAAGGACGTGTCACATCCCTTGGCAAGATATGATGCAGTCACACACCTGACAATCACTCCTCAGGGGGCAAAGATTAAAAAGGTTGCAGACCCCAACCAGTGGCCAAAAGCTAGCCCACAGAAAGAAAAAGCAGGACAGAAGCTGTTGGACATTTAGCTCTGGGCAAGGACAGAGGCCTTCAAGTCAACCAGACACAGACTGGCCTCTCTAACTGCTTGCTGCAGTCCCTATACAGGCACAACTTCCGCTGTACCAAATGTAGACCATCAGTAAGTCCTATGCCCATGCACTGGTCACGGCATTTGCTTCATATAATATATAATCATTAAAAAGGCAGCCCATCTTTTAATCCCACACATCAAGCCCCTGTGACATCCTTTGCTTGAGCATCTGATTCACAGAATTATGAGGAAGAGAAATCATGAGTGAACTGCAGACAGGTAGAAAACTAGATTTGCAGACTGTAAGCATACCAGTAAGCATCTGCCATATACCTGAAAAAAATATATATACCTTCAGAAAAACTGAAGCACTAGTGTGTAATCTCCATTTACACTCAAAATCACCCTACGTGAAAGTGGATTTTGCTGTTTTTAGCATAGATTAAGCTCATTACTCAATATTTTCTTAGGTTTAAGGGGGTAAGAAGAAAAACTAAGGTAGATTAGAAACTTCAAAAGAAATCTTTCTTCTTACATCTTCAAAATTGATTATCTACAAACATTTAGAAGTAGCCATAGCAGCAGAATTATCTAGTAGAACCACTATTTAACTCAATGAATGCTTCCAAACTGACTTTGTTAGCAATAATAAGCAGTAATAAACAGGAATGTAAAGAATGTAACCACAGAAAATATTCTGAACTGGACCTTTACAACAGAGACACCTAACTCAATTCTTCAACAATAACGACAATCTTCAAATTGGGCATTACCAACAGGTTAACAGTGTAGGAGTCTTAAACAACTTTGGCTACGAGAGCCTAATATGATCAAAGGAGCCTAATATGATCTAACTGCAGCTGCAAACCAGCTCACTTCCCCCTACCCACCACCACATGCTCCTGGGCCCCATCTCGTGCCAACTCCGACACTTGTTAAAACCTCCAGCCATCCCACAGTCAGCAGAAAACTAACGCGACAAAAATACATTATTTTTGGATGAGTTTTCTGGCTAAAATGTTTTAACAAAGGGCCTGACGTACTAAAGTAAGTGCAAGGGATGGAGCAAAAATGCACAGCTGGGCTGGAGAAATTGCAGCAGCCAGCACAAGGATTGGCTTAAACTGCCTGGGCTGCATTTCTCTGAAAGCTTGCCATGGAACAGGAATGAAAAGAAAGTCATGGCTGTCACAGATTTGCTTTAAGACTGGGCTATTTTCAAGTTAATCACACACACAGCCACAAGCACAGTTTACACAGGATGGGGGGGATCCCAGATAAAAACAGAAGAAAACAGTATGCCAGAATAAGTAGGTATCAAACCCAAGATAACTTGTTCAATATTTAAACTTCCAAGCAGTAACTATGTCTCAGAGAACAGCTGGGTAAAAAAAAAAAACAAACCAGAACCTATTGACTCACTGCCAGTCAAAACAGACACATTCCTCCTTATTCCCTGCTTCCTCAATGCACTCCCATCGCTCCCATTGCGGCAGGGTTCTGGCATACATCTGACCCCTTAGTGAGTTGGTTTTACTCACTAATTTGGCAAAAAACTAACTTGACAAATCAGCAAACAGTTCTCCACTTGCTAAACCAGCAGAATCCACTTGGAGGATCATGAGCACATCAGGCCAGTTCAAGGGGAGAGAAGCCTCAGGACTTTCTCGTTGACCAGTAAAGACCATTACGCAGGGTGAGGTGTCTCAGCTTAACCAGTCTCACCTGCTGAGCTTGCTAGCTCCCCACAGCACCCCTTCGCCGCCTGCCACTGCACCATCAGCAAGCAAAGGACTGGGGACAGGCAAACGACACTCAGGACAGGAACACCAATTCCAGGCCCTAACAGGCTGAGCAACAGTGTTGGCTCTTTTCTTTTGTCCCACCATATGATTATGCCCCATTATTTCTTGCATTTAAACCATAAACTACTTATTATGCCCCATTATTTCTTGTATTTAAACCGTAAATTACTTGGGGCTCTTTTTTTTTTTTTTTCAGATGGCACTCACACCTATGGGTTCTTGGTCTACACAGGTCAGTTTATTAAATTCCACAGCAACTTAGAATCAGCAAAAATAACTATTAACATCTGAGCAAACTGTATTTATGTTCTAACATAACACTGAACTAAATAAGCATCAGGTTTAAGGCTAGCATTTGAAATACTTCCAAACCAAAACAGCATTTGCAAAAAAAAAAAAAAAAAAAAAAAAAAAACAACCCAAACCTTCAACCCACATACCTTCACTTTTGTCACCCTGGCTGAATTCAGCATGAGGAAACACTTTGTGTAAAACCTCAAGTAGTTTAGTGAAGGTACGTTCCAACAGTGGTCTGATCACAGGAGATAACGCGTGTCCTGAAGATGTCACGGCACGTTGGGAAGCAGGCACAATATTCTGCATCGCATGATAAAAATCCTGCGCGCTGAGAACTACCGAAGAAACGTCAAGCTGTAGTTTCTGACTGCTCACATAAATCTGGGGATAGCGTCGTCTCAGGGCAATCAAGGCAGCCTCAGTGCAAAGTGCTTTTATGTCAGCTCCACAGTACCCTAGTGCACACAAAAACAAAAATATCTTCCATGAAATAGCATTGCTGTGCTACATGTATTTCAAACATGCTGAAAACGATCAGTAATTCTTAATTGTCGAAGTCCAGAAAGCATCTGCCACAATGTATCAGGTCATAATCCAGTGATAGGGTTGTGTACCAAGGAATTATGTACAGATATATTCAATATAGTAAGAAATCAATTCCGCACCGAGGTTAGAATAAGCTACATTTTCACTATATGGTGTGATATATAGTGTATTTTCAGCCCAGGGTTATAAGTCTGTCATCACTCATTCTTTTTCCTTAATATTGTCTAAAGTATGTGTGTAATTTTAACAGGCTACCCCCTCTCCTCCTTTTTTACTTTAGTATCTCTATGTGAATATGTTTTTTAATAGCAAAGTAATTTGTTATACTGGATGAACATCAACAACTTTAAAGTTTTAGAGACTGAGAAAATGAACAGTATAAAGAAAAATGTTTCAGGAGTAGAATATGGAAGAGATATGGACTCTTGGAAAAAAGTGAGCTTTTACTGTCAAGAAAAATGTTTCAGAGTTTTTAGACTTTCATAATTTTGCTAATATAACCGAAATAGTAGAACAACTACTAAAAAGCATTAGTATTTTAATTCAGCCTAGCTTCTAAATATCTACAGGTAGCTACCCATAATTGCTTAATCATCATTACTGAAAAACACAGATCTGATAATTATGAAATAGTGAGAGACTGAATACCTCTGTGTCTCTTTGCAGTACTAATGCCTTGGGGTTTTTCCCCAGAGCTAGAAATTAGATTTCAAATTTTTCCGTATCTCTCAGCAAGAGACATTAATATGCCATCGTATTTTGTGGCACCATAGCTCCATCTTTCAAAAAAAGTAAAACATTATTCCAGTAGGAAAACTCTTTTAGAGAATTATAGTCACTACAGGAAAACGTGTTGTACTGAGGTATCGCCACATAGAAGTTCATGGTCTTGCAACAAAGTGTTTATAGGAGCTAATTAATCAATTCTTTAGTTAAATTATTCTCAATCAATTTTTTTTTAACCAGACTTCCTCCTCCTCACCAGGTCTTGCACCATTTGCACTTTTTCAATGCTATTTTTGTATCGGTCTTTTGGCAGCACCAAGTCCCAAGACTGAAGCCTGCCTTCTTTCTCTCTTCATCCTCTGATGGTCTTTCAGTGCTGCTGCCCCACATATTTTTACAATATCCATACAGCAACAAGCAACAAATCTGATTCCATAAACAGTGTTGAAAAATAAAGAAGGAAGCAATTAAAACAGGAGATTTCATTTCCATCCCCATCTTTCAGATATAAAAATTTGGGGGATAATAATAAAAGATACAAACTTTTAAGCTATAAAGATGACTTAAATTGGCCGAGGCCTCAAATTCCGCCCAAGTTTCTCATACCTACTTGAAAATAATTTTCTAAAAGCAAAAGAAAATCCAGAGGGAAGATCACCATAAATATCAGAATCCTTCTGTAACTTTTAAACTGAGCTTTCTATTTATAAAAAGGTTAGTAGAAATCACGGTGTAAACTTGATGAGCACACACTGTGACTGTTACCTAAAAGGTATGTAGCAATTCACATTCACAAGTTACCTTGAAACAAATACACGTGACATTTGAAATACGTTCAAATACATCCACTATATTAGTAAACAAACAACTAATTGTTTTCAGCACAAAGGTTATTTTAAATTTTTTTTTAACTAACCCCCCATCATGAAATCAAACCCATGCAGGCACACTCCATCAACCATGTGAACCCATGAGACAGTAGCTACAGGTACATCAAAGAAATCAAAACCAAGCTTTTTCCTCTAAATTCTGCTTTATTCTTTCAATATCAGGTATCACATTCCCATTTAAATTGGTCCACTCCTCATCTAACAAGCATACTGGATCAAACAATTTC
>JAOXNO010000024.1:112835536-112864130 GCA_028565335.1 Limnodromus scolopaceus
CTGGGCAACCTGTTCCAGTGCTCCACCACCCTCATTGTAAAGAACTTATTCCTAATGTCTAATCTAAATCTGCTCTTATAAAATACATCAGTAAGAGTAAATACACCTACCTTGGTGGCTGAATTTTGAATTTTTCAAATATTTCTGGATAGAGAAGAGGAAACACTACCATTTCCTTAAGCGCAAGGATATGATGGCTCAATCCCCCTATACTATCAAAACGCACCTTAAGAAAAAAAAAAAAGCAAAATAAAGCACGTATTGTAATAGCTCTCCACAAAAATACCTTTGTTTATTTTATGACATCTTTGAAAACAAATTACAAATAACATTGCATTTATCAACAGGAGTTCCCTGCATTGTGAAAGTGTTCAGCTCTAGGAATATTTCAGCAGCTTCTGCACAACACACACCATAAGCTACTGCGCATCTTTGTTTCTGAATAAGCACATGGCTCACACTGAGTTAACCAACCCAGGTGGTCAGTGCTTGTGATTTCTGCACTGCTCAGCATATCCCAGTTTCTACTACTACAAGTAATCAAAAACTGACTGTAAACAAAGAAATACAGTTGAGCAAATGATATCTTCGTTTATTTACAATATGTATGCAGCCTGTTGATTAGCTACAGGACAAAAGCAAGTCATTTGTAGGCCAAAGGAATAAAGAGACAACAGATTTGGAAAAAAAAAATAATCAAAAAAGATCAGTCAGCTTATTAAGGATTTACTTCAATTCTAATGAGAGGCTGTTGTGAATTCTGGTTACGTGTAATTGGGAGAAGAAGAATAAAATTTTTTAACAAAACCTACCGATTTATCAACAATCATAGGGTCAACATCAGCCAAACTTGCCCCAACTTTGACACGTTCTCGCAGGATTCCACTAGCTAAGTCTTCTGCTCTAAAGTTTAAAGGCAGGCACCTGTTCAACAAAAATAAAACAAAGCCACCAAATAATTATTGTTCTGTTTTGATCATTTTGCTGGAATGGGAAGAACCAAGAGATTAAAAGCCTAAAGAGACGACCTTTCTGGACCGATAAGGTAATCGAAACAAACATTTTTATTTCGGAATTATCCTTGTCTATCTGGAAGTTCCTTAAACATGAAGACAATTTTATGCTTCCACACAGACACTTGCATCTGGAGAACTAGGCTGCACTGACTATTTTGATTAAATACAAAAGAAACAACATTGACCAAAAGAACAGGACACTCTCCACTGGCAGTGATGAATTGCATAAGTTCAGTATGGTAAGAAAAGGATTAACAGTACAAGGAAAATAATTTAAAAAAAAAAAAGCTCACTAGGGTCCAAAGAAAGAAAATA
Source organism: Limnodromus scolopaceus (assembly GCA_028565335.1). Classification (NCBI taxonomy): domain Eukaryota; kingdom Metazoa; phylum Chordata; class Aves; order Charadriiformes; family Scolopacidae; genus Limnodromus; species Limnodromus scolopaceus. The sequence continues at coordinate 112,836,868 of JAOXNO010000024.1, forward strand.
AAAATATTTCTTGCAGATCAGCTGCTACTCACATCCACCTGTTCCAGCTTCTTAGTGTATACAAAGAAGCTTTAAGCGCTTACACAGATACTTCGTCAAGTCAAATACACAGTTAAAGGGAGGAAGAAAGATACAGGTTACACTTAGAACTACATTTTGGTAGTTGCACAACTTTGGAATTTTTCAGGCTGGAAAAATAAATGGTGTGGCAGACAGGAAGAGAGGGGAAAAGTAAGATGAGAAAATATTTTTTTTCTATTCAGTTTTCCAAATGTTTCTGTGGCAATAGGTAAATTTACTGATACTCCTTATAGATCTTTCACTTTCAGGTAACTGGGGAATAAACGTAAGGTAAAAAAACATGCACTGAGTGTGTAGAATGCACATATCATCACACAACAGGGAGAGGGAAGAATAAGAGCTAGTATTAGGGGTACAAATGAACTAACTGGGATCAAGTAACACCAAGAATAAAAATCCATTTTAACCAATGGAAGTTGTTTGTCTTATAACTCAACTGAATCAGATATTCTTATCTTTCCATCTTTTTATCACTATTGTTAATTATCTACTCATAAGACTTCAAAATCTATGTTAATATATAACCAGCAATCTTCTTACACTGTGTCTGCAGGTAAGCACAGGCGGAATTAAAAAACGTGTGCAGAACTGACAATACATTATAGAATAGTTCTGCTTTTTTCTGCTGAATAATAAAAAACGAAAGCCTCCTAAAGACCAAGGATGTTTTCATACCTATTTCTTGCTCTGGCCATGCTTTTAGATTTTCTTCTTTCAAAACGTTCTTCATCTGAAGAGGTTGTATCACTGCTGTGAATCGCATGCTTCTTTCTCCTATTGAAGTAGCAAAATAAACACAAAACTCAGTCCATTTTGCAGTAGAACAGCATGTTTTGATTCTTTTATAAAAACAAAATTGAAGCAGCACGTACAGTACTGTTCAGGGTTAAGATGCATGCAAATTTTAGTTTTATTAATTAGGCATAAAAATAATCTAAGAGGGGAATAGCACATTTTACTGTCACGGGAATATCTGATTTCAACATTAACATTACTAGAACAGTAGACCCCCATTAAGATACGTGGTCCTGTCCATGTTACCTCACAAGTGTGATCGAGTATGCAATCAATACGCTGCTGAAGTTCATCAGACAGCAACTGGAATTAGGAAAGCTTCCAACCACTTTAGCCACCTCCAACATAACAGAATAATCAAGATCTCCTTAGCCAAATTCATGCTCCCCTTTAAATATTCTTTGAAAAACTTCCATACCTCCTAAAGCATATGATCTCTTTTTATGAGGTCATTAATTCTGAACAGCAGAACAGTTTCACAAAACACTCGTACGGCAGTTTAACTTCTGCGCTGAATCTAAGTATAAATACTACTCAAAGTCTGCATAAACCACTTCTTATTTTAGTATGACAGCATTTCAGAAAACTGAGTATTTCAGAAATATTTGAGAAAGTACATTACATCTTTTGTACAAAAAAGTGTTCAGTTTGAAAAAAGTTGGCTCTTTTTTGCATGAAGAAGTAGTAAAAATTCCTGTATTTTTAGCGAATACATTGAGCTGCATCATTTGTATGAACGTGATACTGCACTGATCAGCTGTTTTTTGCAAAGGATAACTTGGTCAATCAGTCCGACTGTTTGATGACCAAAAATCAGATATATTTAAAAGCATATCAAAGAGAATATCATGCAATTTGGATGAATTTTTATGACAGTGTCCTGTCAAGAAAGGAAAAACTGACAGTAGAGCAATGAGCATGTTAGAACTGAAGGGATGCTTTCACACTCTTTATATCTTACTAGCAAGCCCTGAGATTAGCCTGAGATTACATGTCATATGCACTTTAAGACCCAAAAAAAAAGCTCTTCAAAATTACATGTTTTTATTTATATTACAAATAAACTTGTAGAATGGTAAGAAGCTGCTACTATTTTATTTACTTTTCATATTTTCACTATGCCATTAAACTGAGCTGTAACACAAGAGTTTCAGCTGAGACTTTGTTTATTTGGATTCTGTTCACGGAGAGATTTATCTTTTAGAAGTTTTGAGAAAGTTTATCTCTTTTTAAAATATATTAAGCTCTCATCTCATTCATTTTGTTAAATAAAGCCTATTGACAGTTTTCAAGACAGCCTGGTGCACTCCAGAATTTTGATACAAGAGAGTCAAAAATGATGCTTGGTAAATATTTTATTAAATTGTTAATATTACTTGGATGAAATTTGAACTGGAAAAAACCAAAAAACATTATCCTGATTTGTTTATTTTTGTAGAACAGAAAGGGGATATTTGTGAAAGCGCTGCATTGGATTAAAACACTAAACATACACCCTTATAGAAAAAGCCAGGTGTGCAACAGCAACTCTCTCTGCAGTACTTGCAGCACGCCTGTTTCCAGTCTGTTTACCACAAAGCTTCTACTGGTATTATGAAGAGGTCTGAAATTCATCTTAGTATGCTGATCAGGATCTGAACCTAAGATACAATTCACGACCCACGCACAAGCGTGAACCAACTGTTACAACTCACTCCAGAACATTTTGCAAATCAAAAGCTAACAGAAATGTACTGAGGGAAAGCAAACAACTGCGTACCAAAAGACTGACATTTACCTGATATGGCTTCTTCTTGCAGGAGATCTGTGAATATCAAACAGTGTATTCTCCCTCTTTTTTTGATGAGCTGGCACTGAGTAAGAGAAGGTAGAGGTTTGTAACATCAATTACAAAAGAATAATAAAGTAATTTAAATGCAGCGCAAAAGTGCTCCATTATTATTGCTTCACCAATTTATCACTGGTTTCTCTGAATGCTCAAATTAAGAAAAGAACTGGCAGGGTGAAGGGAATTCAAACCTCTTATGCTTTATTTCACTACCGCCATACTTGGCTTGATACAGTCATGGGAATTCCATCCTCAGCCTCCTCAAGTCATCACAACTATGGCCATCATTGCACAGAAAGTAATTCACCCAGGGCTTTAGCATTATTGGTTTATTTGCGGGACATGAAACTCTATCCAGAAACCTCTTCACAGCTGGGAATATGGGATGTCTTGAAATTTGTCTTAACAAATAACCCACGGCTTTTCTCTATCAGTCTTAATTTCCAAGCTGCCTGAAGGTACAGCACGCTGCACACACCACTGTAATCTAAACCAAATAGGCACAGAGTATGTTATTTTAAACCAAGTATTAACAGGTTCAAAATTAACAGACGCTACGGTGAATCTTGTGTGGATCCCTGATAGTATGTCCTGTGAGGAGTAGCTAAGGACACAGGGTTTGTCTAGTTTGGAAAAAAAGAGGCTGAGGGGCAACTTCATTGCCCTCTACAGCTTCCTGGGGAGGGTACGTGGAGAGGGAGGTGCTGAGCTCTTCTCCCCGAGATCCACTGATCAGACACATGGGAATGGTTGAAAGCTGCATCAGGGGAGGTTCAGACTGGACATTAGGAAACATTTGTTTACCAAGAGGGTGATCAAACACTGGAACAGGCTTCCTAGAGAGGTGGTCGATGCTCCAAAGCTGTCAGTGTTTAAGAGGCATTTGCACAACACCCTTAATAAAATGCTTTAACTTTTGGTCAGCCCTGAAGCGGTCAGACAGTTGGGCTGGATGATCATTGTAGGTCCCTTCCAACTCAAATAGCCTATTCTAAATTTCTCATCTAGGCAAAAAGTTTCAAAATTGCCGCTATGCAATTTATCTACAGTTTTGAATTAGGCTTATCATTCAAGAAGAGAAGCAGGCATAACAGTAACAATTTTTTCTATATAATTTCTTAGACTGCTTTCTGAATTCAACTTCTGTCAACTATTTCTTGATCTAAATCCTGTCCACCTCCAACCCTATGCCCAGCACATGGCAATACTTGCAAAGTTCAACGAGGCAGCATGCACTAGCAATGCCACCACCACTGACAAATTGAAAGTTTGTGTCTCAATAGTCCTATTCATGACAGAAACAGAGGCAAGACGAAAGTGACCGAGTGCTGCACGGGAACTCTGTCAGAGAGCAGGAGCAGTCATCCAACTTCTCCCTTCCTACATCCATGGTATTTGCAAAGTCAGTAGAGCAGAACTGCATGAGGACCATCTAGTTCCTCACCTATTGGAGGGGCCTGGTATCTTTCAACAGTTTTTCTCTGTCTGAGATTATATGGCCGATCATTTTCTTCTCCCTCAGCTTCTTCTACTTCTATATCTCCATCTTCTTCCTGAGACTCTGTTGGGGGAGAAAAAATATTTTCAGAACACTTCTACTTGATGCCAGAGCTATCCTTTATCCTAAAAATAAATTGTAATGGACACTGAGAATCATTCCCTTCTTATTAATTTACGCTAATTGGCAAATCATTGGAAATTTGACGACCAAGATAAATTTACAGCACATTGTCAAACTTCCTTTTAGTTTCCCACAGAAGGTTCTGGAAAAGCAACAGAAAGAAAAACAAATGTAGTCAAATTAGTTTTAGTCATAAAGTACTTCAAATATCACTTCCGAACTATCTTTCTCCTTCAGTAATTATCCTTCAAATTAAGAATAATGCCTTTCTTCTCTTTTCCCATAGGGGCCTCAGAAAATCAAGCATTTGACACAGTATGAAAATAAGTACAACTTTACCATTCACAGTATCATTTTTGCACAAAGCAAATAAACACAATGTGTAAAGGTACCACCAAGGTCCATTTATTAACAGGATCAGAATTTCTGTCCATGGATCTCAGAATTAAGCCTGCATTCTTATTAACTGGGACAGACCATCCCTCTAACAGCAGTTTCAGTTCAAAATCAAGACACGCTACACTGAGCCCTTTATGGATCCCTGAAGTCTGAGTCTGATTTCTCAAGGAAGCCAAGCCTGCTCTTGATCATACCAAAGTTAGCCAGAATCCCTTCTTTCTGAATACTTTTTGAACCCACTGGCCAGTTTCATCCACATTTTTAAAAGAAGGTAGACTTTTAAATACAGTTGTATACCTTCTAAAATTCAGTAGATGGATAGAAAACAGAGACTTTAATTAGTACCTTCCCCAGAGGAAGGACACAAAACTATTATACATTCTTTCTGGTAACTGCCACCTAGCACATGAGAAATAGCAAGTCGGAACACACATAGCTGTAGACTACATGCATCACATCTGGCTTCCGCTACAGGATTGATATAGGGAATATAAGGAAAGCTCCTATCATTTGGTGTTACAGAAAACAGGAGTAAAGGAACGTAGCATATAAACATGAAGAAATCAGGCTTTGGTCTGCTACTTTCAAATAAACTTGCTTTTGTTTAGAAAAAACAATGTAGAGATCCCTAAAACTTCTCCTCCTTCACAAGAGGAAGAATCCTTTAATGTGTACTTATTTGCAATAGTCTTGTTAATTAGTCTATTTAGTAACTCCAAATCCAGATCCAAAACCAAACTACTTTCTGTAGTGCAGTATGTTGCTACCTTGTGTTGATGAGAGCTTTGTTTCGTAAGTATTTCAGACAAAACCCTTACAATTCTTTACAACCCGTACCTTCTTCTTCCCCTTCTGTGGACACTTCATGGTGGTTCTGAATCCCATAGCTATTTCTCCTCAGTGATTTCCTTCTTCTTTTCACTCGAGAATACATATCCATGTTTTCCTGGAATAAAATTCATGTACACTCTCATCAGTACTGTCATCCCACGTCAGTCCCAGTGTTAGCCCACAGTTCAGTAAGTAATACTCCACTTTAGCCCCCAAGTCTTTTTCCAACAGGTAGACTACATGAGTTCCAACAAGTCTTTGTCCCTCCACAGGCAGACTACAAAGGTAGTTTCACTTAATACATGATAAAATAAGTCTCTCAGATAGTACCTAGTCCATCTAATACATAGTTAACATCAGTATCAACCTGTTTTAGGGAACAAAGTCAGTCCACGGTCCTGCTTTCAGACTACCAGAGTGTGCTTCAAACCAAAGGAGAACCATCACAGAACACCATGAGAGCATGGCAGTCAATTTATCAATAAAGAAAACATGTTCTAGTTTCACATGATCTGTGAATTTTGTTCTGAATTTATCAAGTTTTTTTAATATTATCCACTGAAGAGGATCTGAAGCCTTTTGACACAGCTACAGACAAATGTATGGAGATCGCAAAAACAAACATGCTCCCCCCAATATTACTTTTATCCAAGACCTGAGTCACTCTGCACTTACAAATTCTGTATCTGTCCACATCCGTAGCCGTTCTACTTCTCCAGACCGCCTGTTTCTCCTGATGTTAATATTATCCATTTCCTGTAGGACAGCTTCAGCGGTACTAAAATATATGCAACATTTAACACAAAAAAGAAAAAAAAAAATCAGTCTTAAAACAATAGACACGCAGAACTTCTCACATAGCATCCAACAACTTAACATATTTAATTCTATGGTCTCTTATGGCTATACTAGAGTCTAAAAGTCAACTAAATATACAAATTAAAATCTGAAAATTTTAGGACAGCTACTTAAATCTATCAATCAACTACAGAACCAACCATAATAAAGAAAACTGAAAGATGAACCTACAGAATATAAACTAAGGAGTATGCAAAAGAAGAAATGCTGATGCTATTGAGATCTGGGATTCAAATTGGGCTGCAGCATTTTAAAAAAACCTTTTTTGTTCAGTGTAAATTGTAGCATATAAATTTGTAATTGCTTAGATGTTAGATTAGGTGTCAGATAAGACTAAGTTTGCAGAATAAGAAAGTAAAGCTTTTTACCTACATAATTATAACATTGGGAAAGCAATTAATGCCTCCACCCCATAAGCTTTACAGCTCCTTACCCTGGCCTCAGAAAGACAGTTAATACACAAAGGATTTATTTTTTTCAAATGTTAAATCTGTAACACATAGAATTTCATCATTCATTATTTGACCTCACTACTCTACCATTTCTCACCTACTATTTAATTAGTCTGCATTTTCGTTAGCTAAAGTATTTGTAAACAGCTGTCAAAACAACGGTCGTGTGTAAATAATAACCTTGGCCAAGATGCTTCAATGCTAAGGAAGAAAACTACAGAGTATTAGCCAGGCCAAGTCAATTATTTGGCCACCTGTCCTGGACACCAAGTTACTGCTCTCCATAGCGATTATGGTAGATTTCCACTGGAATTCTACTATAATTTTATAATAATTGTAAGAAGGCAGAAACTTTCATTTCCTTTCTTTTAAATTGTTTCAAAGTAAATCTAAAGGGTGAAATCCTGCCTAGAAAAAAGTCAATGGAAGTTCTGGTGACAGAAGTCAGCAAAGTTAAGATTTCATTATGAGCGCCCCACTCAATTTTAACCAATTTTTCTAAAGTATCTGTGATGTTTGATATAACCACTCCAGTAAAATCATGCTATAGTTTGCCAAAGAAAATAGGGTTGGAGGGGACCTTGAAAAGTCCACCGGCTCTGCCAGGCAAGAACAAGCTACACAATACCTTAATCATTCCTGACAGACATTTGTCTAACCTGTTCTTAAAAAACCTCCAATGATTATGGGACACACTGTTATCAGTATAAGTTCATATATAGACTTCAGTACCATGATCTTATCAAATTACAATCTTCATGGTAGACTTTTTCCTATTGTTGATGAGGAGAGGGAGATTCAACTGCAACTAGAAAAATAAATGTAACTCAATATAAATTTGTAAACTGATACCAAGTAGTTACTGAGAAAATTGAAAAAGAAAATTAAATTAATAAATGATTCAACAGAATACATTTAACAATAAAGATCATACTTGGCAATTAAATGCTTATGTTTAAATCATTTTCCAACCACTAGAGCAAGCAGTCTCTCAAAGATGTGACTATTAAAATCCATTTTACAGGTGGGAAAATTGAGACATATTAAGTGACCTGTCCAGGGTCACACAGAAATAATACTTCACAAAAAGTATTTCTGGCTCCCATTCCTGTGCTCAGACCAGACCATGCCTCCCTCTCTGACCTACTTTGTCTGCACAGTAAATGCAAAAAAGTGACACCCACCCTATGTGAACTACTAACAAATGGTAAAAAACAAAAACAAAAAAAGAAAGCTACAAACTTTTGATATTTTATGATCAAAACCATACAAGTAAAATCTAGAAAGCTTCCAAGCATTGCTGCGAATCACCAATTTACATCACATTGAGGGTATCACTACATGAACAGGTTACTAAGAGACAAACTAGGGTGTGGATTTACAGCATGTCAGCTGCTCTGCAATAACCGCCAACGTACACAGGTTTATCCAGGTGTAAGCACAGAGTAACTTACTCCCCAGTGGAAGTGTGGTGAGTTACTTTGCATTTACAGGATGGATAACACAGGCAGTTACAGCACAGGACCCAGCCTGTAACTCAAACCACAGCCTAGCTTGCCTCAGCGCTAAAACATTCACAGTAAAACACACAGATGGCACTGGAAGGCAGCGTTTTCTAACTTTTAAAAAAAAAATCATTAAGATGCTTTGTGAATACAACTGAAGTATCCCCACATACCTGTTTACTAGCTGATCAAACAATAAACTCTGATTCAAAGTTTCAAATCTGTTTTTCCTGGACCGACAACTTTTTCTGACTTCTATATCTCCGTTTATGCAAGCATGGTCCCCATCTCCCTTTTTTTCCCCTCGAAGGGGATGGCTTTTGAGAGCTAAGAGAAATTTGTATTACTACTTCAAAATGCAGGAAACAACATTTTCACAAACAAGAATGAATAAGAAAATACTTAGCAAGGACAATAAACCAAAAGTTACAGAGCACAGCATGAACACCCTTATATTCACTAAAGAAATGTATCTTTAAAATTCCTATCAAAGTTGTTTTACAAGCTATTTCTTCAGACTCATGTTTGTTTCCTTATATAATCTATTTTATGATGAAAATTTGGCATTCAAATATCCAATATTTTTAAGTTAACATCAATACTAAAATGTACATTTGTCCCACAGCTTCAATTCTTAATCTTTCAAATAGAGTATCAAAAGGTCAGATGCAACATATTGATTTCCAAAGTAAATCTGTATCAGCTACTCTGTACAGTACCAGAGATCCCACTCCTGATTGTTCCTTAGGCTCCACAATAAATAATAAAAACACCAAATATGGATTCACGCTCATAGAGAGTCAACATAGAAGTAAATGAGACAGAACTGATGAAAAAACGGTACGAAAGACGAGAGTGGTTTTAGCTGAGATATGCAATGAGTTTGTAAGGTACAAGCAAATAGGAAAATTGTTTGAAGTAGCAGGAGCTGCAGACAAGGCAGGTCTCTCTAAAGCAATAGTGGACTTAAGTAACATTAAGAACTACAGAAGGCCAAATCTTAGATGAGCAAAGAGAGTAAGTAAAGAGACCAGCTGGGAGAGGAAGGCCAAAATTAGTTCACAACAGTAGATTTAGGAATTAAGGAAAACATCACTATCATGTCCAAGAGGTCTGAATTGAGAAGAGAAATGGACTTTCATCTAGGAATGTTCCCCATGTCCACAGAGAGCATCCAAGATGTTGACAGAAGAAAACTGAGCCAAAACAGTACCTTTTCTGTTCAAAATGGTCAGAGTAATCAGTAAAGTTATTAAAAATATATGCAACTGAAAATCATTGACATAAAAGTGTTAAATGTGAAAGTAGGTCCAAAAGGTCCACGGTAGTACACTTACATAAGCTACGTCCATTGGGTAGTGTAGCACCAGGCTGAGAAGTTAACCTAGGAAACAATTACATTAGACACACAAATAATCTTAACGCTCCTCAGTCAAGCAAAAGTTACACAGTGAAAATAAAACATTAAGCATAGAACATTACGTGATACACTCTGACTTCAAAACCTTTGTGACACGTTGCCTCTGGGGAGTCTGCCTCATGCCCAACATTGGAATGAGGACAAAAGTTGCAAATACCAATTACACGAATCCCCCCAATTATCTAAACATCTCTTTTATTAATCCCTCCAGTGTTGCCTCATGCCATCTCCTACTAGTAACTCCCCCCAGAAGTTTCAGAACAGGATCTTGATATAGCTCTTCAAAGGCAATCATCATTAAAACACTTTGGATAAGATAGTACAAGGATAAAAAGCTGTTTTGTACACACAGAAAAACAATAAATTTAACACAATTACCAATGCAACTGAATGGGATTAATTTATGCTGGGTATATTTAATATCAGTAAAAAATATTTTCATTTTCTCTATCAACCCAATATTTTTAATTTCTTTTTAAATTAACTTTTAGGAAAATTAACTCCTACTACTACATAGGTAATTCAGAGTATAAATGAACAAAAACTCTACAACCACTGGCAGACTGTTAGAACCAATTTTTCAACATTGCTATGCAAAAAAGTGAAATAAAGCAGGCAAAAGGAAAACAAAAATATTTTTTTCTCTCTCTTCCACTCTCAGAAACACCAGGTACTTCACAGACAAGCGAACTGTATATTCTGCACACCCGTACTGGATAGGGAGGAACTCCTTGTTCTCAAACTAGAAAACTGAAATGTATTTGATGGGAAAGAGAAAAAGGAGGGGAAATCTTAATAATACCAAATACAATCTGAGCTTGAACGTGGCCAAGAGTTCAAGAGACTACAAAGAGTTCAACTCAGAGCCACAGAAGATGTAGGCTCTGCTATTATTTTCCTAAGAAATGTATAAAAAATCCTTACAAAACAAAGGTAACGGAAGGATTTTTGCAAGGACTGGATAACAACATAGAAAACCACATTTACAAAAATCATGTCTGCATCCAACTTTCCAATAACATTTTTCTGGTCAAATATTTTAAGTATTTTAGAAACCACAACTGAAGAAGTGAAATTTGATTGTAATAAAGGTTTAGCAACAAAACTTTTGGAAAAAGTCTTAGTGACTCAAGATCACTGTTAGGCCCAGCAATTTGGATTTTGGCAGAAAACAGCAAAAAAATCTCAAGATGCAAAAACATGTCGCAGTGGGTTCTACCTGAGTAACAACATGAGTTTCAGTATCATGGCCAAATTTCATTTGACACAGTGATCTAAATTCTCCCAAGCCCATTAAATGATTTTTTTTAATCTCTTAGCATTTCTAATAGGTACAGTACAAGTCTACACTTATAAAGAAATAGAAGGTGCGTAAGTTTCAAAACATTCCCAGATGACCACGATACATAATATGCTATATTTAATTTGTTCTCTTTTAAAAGGGAAAAACAAACAAAAAGAGATCTATTTGAAGATTTACATAGTTTTTAAATATACCTTGTTCTAGCAGATGACAGTCGAGTAGTGAATTACAGTCACTCTTATGTATAAAGCATTGCAAGAACAATTTTGATTTGTACATAAATATGAAACAAGTGTCTACAAAAGAATCAGTATTAACTGAAAGTTCATGTCCCGGGAACACACCATCTACACTGTCTCATAACTATCTGTAACCATATGAAGAACCTTATCAACGCAAGAACGCTGTGTAAAATATTATTAATCAGAGTTATAAAATAAAACAAATTACCTCTATTTTGAGTTATAAAAATATGGTAGGATTGAGGCTATCTTAAATAAAAGACAGTAATTTACTTGAGTCCAAGCAGGGCAGAGAGGCTGAAAACAATGGAAAGAAACTCAACCATTATCCATTCCTTAAAGATGATAATACTGATTTCCTAATTAAAACGTCACGTCTTCTTGTCGCTTGCGTACATAAAAATGCCAATTAAGTCACTAAATGTGGATGTATCAAGAATCTAGAATTCAGACTGCATCTCAAATAACGTTACTTCCTAGTTTTGCACAAATTTGCATGGAAAGGAAACACAGAGATGAGAGGATTGATGCAACCCACGTTCCTGGAGTCTTAAACTAAAAGAAAACCGTATGAAAATAACATGCTTCAAAAATACACTCTTGAGCATGAGCTGCAGCTCACTGCAGAAATACCGTAAGCGGGTTAACAACACAGGAAAAACTGGTTTTTTCTTGGCACCAAGTTACCTGGACTGTCCAGTTGAGATGCTCCATTCCTCTCGCTGCCCAGTACTGCGTGATTTTGATTTGTCTTTACACACAGGATCAGCATGTTTTGAGGTACGTTTGGCGGGAGGAGATATGTGGCTATCACTCAAACTAGCATCACTACCTTCATCTTTCTGAAAAGAAAAAAAGCATCAGACCATACTTAATTGGCTCGTTTGTACATAACCTTACTGAAAAAGGGGAAACAGCAAAAAGGAAGTCTCTATCAAACTCCTAGTAAACGGCTTGCAGAAATATTAAAAATGATTATTCTGAAAACATTACCGGAAATTATGAAAATATTTCATTTTAAGCATTAAGCTTTCATATAATATTCTACATTTCTTTCTGAACAAGCATTCTTCTCTAACCCACTGTATATTTTATATCATACGTGACAGTGCGACTTTTACCTACCTGCAAAAGAACTAACAGTGCAAATAAACACTGAGGAAAACGACGACGCTTGGAAACACAGCATGAATTTATTCTACTGACGTTATCTTTGTCTTTAAAATGCTTTAACAGTCACGCTATGCTCTTCCCTCTTGTAAGAGTTTTGCAACACCTTGTTCTCTTCTTTAGATGGTTAAACACAGAGCTGAAAGTGAACTTCATACTTTTATGGCACTTTTTATCTAATGTGTTCATTAACAGCATTATACACACTAACAATGTGTCTTAACACCTTTAAGAAGCATCTAAACACTACCGGAGGGAATTTTTCTGTTGAGCTTATCAGAGGTAACGTAGACAGAAACTCAAAGATTGCAAGGGATTACTCCAGAGCCGCACGTAAGAAGTGGGCAGATGGCAAACTTTGGCAGATCTGCTTCTGTTAAAGTGAACTACAAAAAAAATTTTAAAAAAAATCAAGATTCTAGAAACCACAAATTTTAGATCATGGCAACAGTCTTGATTGAAAAACTAAATATCCTCTCCCTTGCAACAAGAGAGTAACCAATTTCAAAATATTAAGGTCCAGGAATCGTCAGTAAACACTTAGACTAAGAACAAAAGATGATTTTACTTATATGCAAGAAGATGATCACAGCAGCCCCATTTGTTCCTCAGGCTTATTAACAACAATCTGAACTCCAGGTAACTCAACATCATGATGTCTCACGTACTTGAGAAAATTTAGAAAAAGAAAAAAAAAAAAAAGGTCTTTTTCTTAAGAGAGGAAGAAAAGGAAGACAGACTATCACAGCACAGTATTTAGAAAGTGGAGAAAGTGGCAAAGCCTAAAGAAATTCAAAAAGAAATCCAAATATACAGGTGCAGTTTACAAGACAGCTCAGCACCACCAAAACAGGGACTGGACCATGCACCCCCCTGCCTGGCAACACAGCACTGCGCCAACCTCCTTTTACCTTCTCCTGATGTTTCTCTGGCCCACCCGTAAACCAACTCAGCTCACTAAAGCTTCAGAAGTTCACTTTCCATCTGTTAGATTAGGTTCCTACCTGGTTAGTGAGCTGAATCATTTCACTGAGGGATCAGACAAGTGCAAAAGATAATGTGAGAAAAATACACGAGGTGAGGACGGGACCACTGTCTGGAGGAACAGAAAGCTGCGAATAATACAGGTTGCCCTCCAATACATATTTTAAACAAATATTAACTAATATTAAATATTTATAATACTACTAATAAATTAATAAATACATTATTCATTATGATATGGTATTTATTCACTGAATATCATTGAACCATTTAGGTTGGAAAAGACCTTTAAGATCATCAAGTCCAACTGTAAACTCAACACTGCCAAGTCCACCACTAAACCACGTCCCTCAGCACCATGTCTACCCATCTTTTAAATATGTCCAGGGATGGTGACTCAACCACCTCCCTGGGTAAGCACACAGCATATTGCAGGTAAAGCCAAGAATCTGCCAAAAACATCTTCCCCCCCCTCCGTGAAATGAGTGTGTCAGTAGAACACAGGAGGATGAGGAAAGAAAAGGGGGGAAAAAAAAACCAAAACCAAATGTGTAGAAGTATGTGGGAACTCTTAAATCCCACAGCTACTTCAGGCACAATTCTCTCAGATGCCAAGTATTTGGCAAAGACGTGACTTTTATTTATACTATAAATACTTGCAAATACTTTTGATAATACTAAAATATACTAAAAACTAGTATTAAATTCTAACCAGCCCATGTTCACATCTCATTTTCAGCCTGCCAAGGTAGGTCCAGGGAAAGAAGTCAGTTTACATTAACATTCAGTCTCAGGATTTATTTAAAAAAATAATAAAAAACAAACCAAAACCAAACTCATACTTCTTTCTTCCTTGTTATTTCACTTTTTCAGGAAGTACATCAATGTGACTCAATATCTATATTAGAAGATCATAATCAAAACTTTAAATCAGATGAAGCAGAACCTGGGATCTAAAACTAGGACTTAGACAAAGCGGTAGCAGAGGTAACTGCCGCCATCCCTAAATACAAACCACCCACACCTTGCATAGCCCTGTGAAACACACATGCAGCCACCCACCTGTTTTCCATAACACTCTGCAACTGCAAAATACCAACTTTTCACGAAATTTTAATAATGTACATACTCACTTTTGAATACTGTAAGCATTTGTGTATGTACTTTTTGCTTTAATAAGCCAGAAGTTCATTTGTGGACGTAGAGAAAGACATCATTGCTAAGTCAATTTTAGTAACTACTTTCTGAAACTACAAGGGCTATACCCTGTGCAGGACAGAAGCAGAGTTTCAAGGTAAGCCACAGAACCAGTTTTAAACCGGCTAGGCGAGACTGAGAAAATGAGGCTAAGGAAGAGGAACAAGCACGTAACCAAGCTTCATGAGAGCTAACATTAAAGTTATTTTGCGGGGAGTGAAATTAGTACTGCATAGGTTCCCATATTCCATCTCTACCTCTTCCCATGCAAAACTCCTAACCCCTCCCAGGTCTCCTGTGACTGCCTTTCTCTGCATTTCTTCCAGTTCCTTGCCTCTGGTCCCAAGTCTCAAAATTAGCTAATATTCCTTATTTATTCTATCTATAAATTGGTCAAAAGTAATAAAGTGATGTGGTTACTTTTGAGCTAAGTGCATGCCAAGTGGTCAACGGGCAGCCAAAACAAAATATTAGCGACCAACCTAGAGACTAAATCTGCTACTTCAGGCCTTCCTCTGCTACTGAGTTATCAATATTCACTAAATTTATAAAAGCTGAGTATCTTTGAGATCTCTAATACTGCCAAATGAACAGGTACCAGCCAATAGCTTCAGAAACTGGAAGGGCAGGGTACCCATCAATGTGATCACATCAGTGAGGAACTAGACCGGCAACGAAGGCAGTTACTTAACAGAGGCAATGACTTCTGGTTATTCTTCATTTGGGATATTATCTTCAGTTGAGCCGCATGTGTCTGTATATTTACTCTACACATTAACTTCGCAAGTACAAAGCAAGTCTAACTTTTAAGATAGTCAAGCCCAAATACTAACTCATTAGGACACCTGCTGTGGAAGTTGCACTAACATCCAAAATGTTTTACCATGAAGTAGTGACAAAGCTACTACAATGAGAAATCATTGACATTTTAAATATATGCTAATAAGAATCCAAACTCCATTTGTCAGTTAACCGACAATCTTAAAAATTCAAGCTGTTGGGGGGAATCTAATCACACCTAGACTGCCATCCAGAACTTTCACCTACCTACAGTGAAACATGGGATATGCTAGAACAAGAAAAGAAATTAATTTGAATTTGAGAAGCCTTTACAGAGAGCAGTCTATCCACCACTTCCTCCCATTTACAGCAAAAGAGGTCTAACGATTCCACTGCACTCAACCTGCTCCCTCAAGTAACTGGGTCTCAAAGCATTTATACCTGTAATGATTAAAAATAGTACTGCAGTTTCAACCCAGAAACTTATTACTTAACAGTACACATCATTAAAATGTTCTGGGACTAGAAAGAGATACGTATGATACGAGCATGAAACTTAAAAATTAAGAAATTAATAATGCAATTGCAGAAGCAGGAACCAATGCTCTGAACTCCAAGCTCCTAATGGAACACCGGCACCGAAGCCAACGCACTCACATGCTGAGAAAACGCAGAGAATACAAATTAATAAAATCTTAATTGTGTTAGAAATTGCCTGAAAGCATACCAAAGCCACAAAGAAAAAGCAAGCAGAGAAGAATCAAAACATGAGTTTATGTACTGTCAGCAAGTACAAAGAGGTAAATGAAATTTAGCGCCAACTGCTTTGATCTCACAGAAAAGAGTGACCCATCAAAGTCCATCTGTGATCCAGAACAACCAGAACCCAGCACAGCTTCCCATGGCAAGCACTCTCCCAAATAACGAGTAAGGAAATAACTGGAGTTAACAGGATACCATCCATGGCCTAGACTGGCAAAGCATAATCTTCATTATCTTTGAATTCAAGAGTGAAATGGAATGTGACAGCTGAATGAATACTGCAAACTAGCTGCTGATCTAAGACTCAACAGCAAGAGTCTTGCAGAGGTGGTGAGGCAAACTCTGGTAACACACCTTCTTCACTCAAAGTGGCTGAATGACAGTAGCAATAAATCTAGAAAGAAAATCTAAAGTGAATAAGTAAATAAAGCAATAAAATAAATATAGCTGCATACTTATCTCTATGTTTTCTCTACTTTGTATGACAAGGAGAAAGACAGAAAAAATGTTTATTATAATACATTCATGAACAAGCTACAAAAATATTACCTGTAGTCTCTTCCATATCCATCCCTAAATTTCAAAATAGCCATTTGATACTAACAAAGCTTTATTTATAACATTTAGAGACAAGTCCTTCGGTTTTGAAAGAACACAAAGAAGAAATCAATGAGTAAAACTGACTTTTTCCTTCTCAATCGACCCTCTTAGAAAAAAAGTGACTACACCAACAGAGACTTTCAGCCTGACTGAAGGACACACATACCAGGGGAGTCCTCACCAACAAGGGCTTGCCGTCAGGTATATCACAGGGACCACCTAGCCAAAGCACGGTAACTGATTAATGAAAGCATGATAGCTCATTAATTTTCAAGTTAAAAAACAAAGACTACTTCTAGCACATTGAAGGGGAGAGGGCAGGGGTTTTCTGTTTTTCCTGTTTAAGTAAGTTGAATCTCCTGGCCAAGAGAATATCCAAAGAACCCCTCACTACACTGCTAGGCTGAACATCCCCAACAACCATAATGAAGCAGTTTTGGTAGCACAGGATGAGTACAAACCATCTCTACTGCCATCATCTCCAAGTACGTGAACACAAGGTCACTGAGCTTTTGAGTAAGGGATGCAATAACGTTCAAACCACACACAGCCACACCTCGCAGTTTCTGAAGAAGACTCCGTCTGGGTTGCCACAGGCTCAGCCGTACCAAAGCACAGGTGCACAGACACGAACGCTGGAGTTTTCCACCATGGTCAAACTTGCTCTCCTCGCCATACATCTTGTGGGTCACACCCTTCTTCTGACTAACCCTCTGCCGCACCCAGAAAGTCAGCATTGCTCACACAGCTCCACAACTCGGACACCACAGCTCTCAACCTCGTGTTTTCAACCCCTCAGCATCTGTGGTTTTCTCTCTTCTATGACTGTTTTCTCTTCCCACGACTAAGACATGACATTAAGGCACAATGACATCCAATCTTCAACGGACCGATCCTATTCCTCCCCACTTTGTTAAAAGCACAAACTATTTTAATTAGTTTTTACCCCACTGAACAAGCATGAAACACCCCGGAATTTACTTTTGTCTTCATAATAACAAAATAAATGTTTTCAAGAAATCTGTTTTGGCGACAGGTTTTCAAAAACCTCTACTTATAACTTTAGCTAATTCTTGCTTGATATTTAAAAGGAACTTCTTCCTCTCCATTTGACTCTCTGAAAAGACAACAACTTCAGACACCTCTCACTTTACTTTTACTAACCTTGGAGAAACTGGATTCAGGTCCTCCAGTTATTTCTAACCTAATTTAAACTGTATCTTGCTGCGTAACAACACATCTTCTCAAATGTCGCAGAATATTAATAATCTGAATTAATATTTTAAAAGTAGCTGTGAAAAAAAATCTGACTGACCTTTTGCCCTACCAGTTCGTGCAAAGTTCTTCTGGAAATAGGCTGTCCATTAAAAGAAATAAAATACGTACTCAGGAATATTTAATGCATTTAATAAACATTTTTATCCCAATGGTATAAAAAGATAAAAGTTGTCTTTCCAAAATAAAGCTTGTATCCATGAAGAAAATGTGATTGTGTCCCCAGTGTACCAATTACTTAAGCTGATCACTCACCTTTGCCCTCAGATAACAAATACCGCGCTTTTTCTGCATTAAAACTCTAACGTCATTTCAACCATACCAATAAATTACACCCAAACCACTATCTGTCTGTTCAGTGATTCTGGGTAAGCCACTTGCTCCCCTGTGTATTAGTTTCTGCAAAAGTAAAAAATATGGATTAAAACATTAACTTCTACAAATTTATTGCATTAAATATCTACTTTAAGATCTATTGACGAAAGTTAGGTAAGAGCTGCATATCCTTCCTAATGCATTTTTGGGCTAGGCATACTAAGCAATTAAAAAAATCAAAAGGCTTCAAAATCTCTTTGAGATATTTTTAGTTTTGCTCTTATTTGGTTCCAAGTCCTAGTAACTAGATCAAACGAATTTTCTACCACGACTGCGATAATGTCATCTGACCAGAATCTAGTAAATCCCTTCAAATCCTCTTTCAATTTTTTTTTTCAGTTCACCACTTTGCTTTATAGCATCTTCACCAAAAAAATAAATAAAATAGAACTACAGCTGTCCCTATGCTCAGTACAAAATTTCAGTAGCTGAAACACTCTCATCAGCTCACTCAAAATAGGGACCACACCTTACACGGTCTTAATTTCAGGATGACACATCACACTACCCACTCTCTCCCGCACCAACACATCCCTCACAAGCTCCTCTCTCCCCACCCCAACCCACGTTTTCCGGGCAAATGCCCTTAAGCCCCTCTTTTATGGCAGGGCTGAGGACCTGCTTGGTGGGAAGAGGTAAGACTTGCCACACTGCTCTGGGAGAAGGCGGCAACATGACTCAACTCCAGGTCACTGCAGACTCTATTCATGTCGGTACATCACGTACAGCTGCACGCTAAACATCTGCCTTTGTGTCCTGAAAATCAGGGGAAGCACACTGCCTGTGCCTCCAAATATCAAAAAGCTGGGGAAAATGTATATGGATTAAAGCACATTAACTACCTGACTAAAAACTTCAAGTTTCATTAAGGACTTTGTGTGTTAACCTTACTGATAGCTTGAAAAGAGACAAAGTTGGCTTAAAAGAACGCATCTTCTGGTCGCAGTCCTCTAATTTCCACTTGTTTGCACACAATCACTTGTCAGACATTGGCTCTCCACAGGTGTTAAGGAAAAATAACAAGATTCACACTTAAGTGCTTGATGATCTTGGAATAAACAACTATTAATGCCTTATTTCATTGCTGATAATGATAGTGAAGAATGCCTCAATTGCAGGATGATCTAAATTCTTTTAACATTCAGCTTCTGTATTTTTGTTTTCAGTAAACAATGCTTACGTCAATGAAAGCCATTAAGAATACCATCATCTAGACTTTTTCAGAGAATAATTTCTCCCCAACTCATTCATGTTAAAAACATATTTTTGCACGAGAAGATGTGCTTCATTTTTTCAATACAGTTCCATTTTGTTTCCTGGAACTCTTCAATTCTAGAGTTCAGGTTATTCAGTAAATGTGAAAGCTTTTGAGAAAAATTAAAAGTTCGGAAGTTAAAAATAGAAACCACTACCTAAAACACTGTTTATTTTGTATTTTCATACTTGCAACCTTAGCCCCTGTCTGTAAGAGAAAAAGATGCCTGTTGGTATCCAGGCTGAGTGCCTTTCAATGGCTGTTGATCCGACATCCAAAAAAGCTCTTCCAATCTGTGGGCTACTTGTAGGTTCACGAAAGAAAGGGAGAGTGAGCTACAGAGCAGCCTCTGCCAAACTATGACAGAGCCCAGAAAATAGCAACCTGAAGTTTGTCCTCCACCCGTCCTCACTGTCCCGCTCCGAGCACTTCCACCACCAGTGTTCCTCTCCCCTCCTTTGTGTCTGCACTAAAATTAGGGTGACACTGTGAATTTTCTACTGATAATCAAATCAAGAGAGATGGAGAGGAGGCAAGGGGAAGCAGGAGGATGTGGGGAGGAGGGTTAGTTTCAGCTGGACCAGTAACCTGATGCTGATCCAACTGATCAAATGGCCAGGCAAGCATGAATATTGGCAAGTCTATTCATTTTCACAACAGCTAACAGCACGTGTGAAATCACACACCTTCTGAAAAGCAAGTCTACCGAGAAGAGTCTCTATCTGCTCAACAGGGGTCCACACCTCACTCAGAAGTTCTTCTAGAAGATCCACGTAACAGAAGTTTTAAAAACCGCCGATATCCCTCATTTAACATTGAAGGAATACTAAAAGCAAGACATTTTTAGTCAGAACCATATTGACCATTTCCATGAGTTTCTAGATTCTGTTAACGAAGACTTTTAAAGCAACAATTATACTTCTGTAAAGATTCAACAATGACTGCAATTCATAAGTGGAAAAAATGAAAACATTCAAACAACGAGGTTTTTTTCCTACCCTTAGTCCTCAAAAATCCATCTTATTTCTGCTGAACAACCCCATCCCGAAGAAAGCCTGGAGGACACGTCCTCCTTTTAGGACTACTCTAAACCTAAATAAAGCAGCAGAATGATCTGAATGAGGATAGCAAGTAGGAGAGCAGAGAGAACCCTTGGATCAGAGGGTTCTCCAAGGTTTGGACATCACCAGATACTTGACTCAGTAAACTAGGCAAGGAAGCATCTGCATCAAGTGAAGCTACAGGAAGGTAGCTTTCCACGTGAAAAAAAAAAAGTGGGGTTAAAAACACTTCTGTATCTCTAACTACAATGCACTTGAAGACAGTATTTCAAAAGAAAAAAACAAATAAAACCACTATAAAATTGTAATATGAAATCTTAAGATTAATGTATTGAAATTTAAATCATAATAAAAACAACATGCAAGGTCTGAAAGATAAATCAGAGAAATAATAGAGGGTAGTTATTAAGTATTTGGAATGAGGGATTGCCGAAGCATGGAAACAAATTTCAATGCAAGTAATCTCTTCCACGTGTACAGAAAGAACAGCTTCTTCATTTCAGCATATTTAAATAACTCAGCTCAACTACTTATCCATTAAAAATGAAGCAACTGGCTGGAGGAAAAGCAAAAAGCCCATTTTCCAAATTATGAAAACACCCAAGTCGAAGCATCTGCTCTGAGTGCAACTGGACACAAGCTTTCCACCAAAGCTTTACATTAGCTAGGTTCTACACTACTAGAAGCATAAAGATAAAACCACAAAATTCAGAACAGGCTAGAAAAACTACGAGACCTGGACAAGCTCATAAATTCTCTATTTCTGGTAGGAGTATTAAAGCTACCTCCTTTATACCTAGGTCAACTGGAGTTGAAGATATTATAGCACACATATACTCAGCAGTGCAAAATGAAAAAGCTTACAGAGGTAACATATTAATCTTACAACTGGTTGAAAAGTGGCTCATTTTAATACTACCAAGCAAGAAGAAATTAAATTTATTCAGGAAAAGAGTCCAAGCAGGTATAAATGCAAAACAACATTTGAACAATTTAAAGCAAAATTAATGGTTAAAATAAACCATGGAAATCCCATCAAAGGTAATAAAGACAGTATTTCAAGAGTAAACTCAGAAACAGAAAAACTGTTTAGAAAAAGCAGCAAAGCATGAAGACTACCAAAAAAAAAAAAAAAAGAAGAAAACGATAGGATGAAAAAGGCTGAAAAAATATTGTCAGCTCCCTTTGGAATAAGCAAGTTCATGAGTGATATTACCCACACAGAAAGTAAGACATTGGAGCCAAGACATCTAATACACGATCGGCATCCTTTAAAATGGTCACAGCCACAAAATAAGAGCAGTGAAAGCTTCAGCTCACTGATGCCTACTTGCTGGATGCTTTGGTTTGAGAAGGGGTTCATGAAGTTTTACACAGAAATCGTTAAAAGCATCATTAGATTGGAATGAAAACTTTTCCACAGTATAGCAAATACTCGACAATTTAGGGCAGGATGTGCAAAACTATACCACATCCAACTGAAACTGCAGGGGGATGGAGGCGATCAGAACCTAATTACCTGCGCTAATTATCTTGCATAACCCCAAGCTGTATGCCACTCTTGCAAAACTGTCATGGGATCTCTCACGGCAATGGGTTAAGCCTTCTGCTTTTACGTTTTAACTGGGAGAGAGTAGTTGGAGAAGCAGCTTTTATTAACATTACTTTGGGACAAGCCCAATATTCAGAGGAAGCAATGCAGCACACCAACCATCAACACCATTTCCTGAGTATTCTTTGGAGGTCTTTGTCACTTCACTGGATTAGTCCTCAGATTGCTTCCTTTCGAGGCCCGGTGACAGCAGAGACAGTCAGCTTCCAACACAACCGCTTCCCAAAAAAAAATAATATCCGTGTAGGCTTGGAGGGTGTCCTGACTTCTGAGAGTGGCCCAGAGTGATGCAGGCAGATACACAGGAAGAACTGAAACTCAGGACACCCCTTGGAAACATGGAAGGATTACAAATGCTGACTGTATGGTATTTTGACACAAACTTGGACGTAGATTGCATCCAACAATTGCTCAATTTCCCCCTGTTCACAGATGTATTAATACCACACTACCAAGGAACAGGCTGCACAATTCCTTTTAGATCACTGATTTTCTCCTGCTAAGTCCCAAAAGAGCAGCAGACCACAAAACCAGAAAGAACCTGACATTTTATTACACGCTGAAAAGACGAGCTTCCCTGGGAATCTTCCTTTAAATGAAATTGTTTGGAATAACTTCACAAGGCTCTATATTTCAGGATGTATTTCAAAGAACCATAAAAAGCGTTAGCCTCAGCACCTTTATTGATGCTACTGTAAACTCAAACAGTAAGACAATGCAATTCCTTAAAAACATAGATATTTAATAGGAGCTTTTTTTTTCCCCCTGAAGAGTTTCGCATGTGGGTGGGCCAGCAAGTGTAATATTTCCAGCACAAGGAGGAAATTCTAACTTTTTCTATAGCTTTATTCCAAACTGCAGAACATCCAGAACACAGTAAGACACTTTGCAAAGAAAACAAAGAAAAATATGCTAATCTGAATCCGGACCTTTCATAAAGGAAAATTTAATTTTCAGAAAGCTCTAAGGGGTATGTTTAAAGCTAGTATTTTTAGAAAAATTATTATTATTATTTCTCTTAAGTGTATTTTCTGTGTTCTCAATAGCTGACCGGTAAAAGAGTTTTTAAGGAGTAAAAGGCAGCGATGAGCTCATGCTACAAAAGCCGCATTATCAGCCAGAAATCAGAGAGAAAAAAAAAAAAACGCAAACAAAAAAACTATTTATTGTTCCAGACTGAGAAATTACAGCAAGAGACGCTGAAATATATTGCTGACAGGGAGCACGAAAATGCTGCTGAGCTTCAAAACCTTGCCCAGAGCACAGCACTTGGCCAGCCCTGGGGTCCGCCTGGGCTCCCATTAGCCATTAAGTACAACGGAGAGCTCTGGGCCGCCACCGAGGCGGCCGCCGGACGGACGGTGGCAGCGCCACTTTTAGCCCGGGATCGCGCTCCGCAATTAACACAGCGCTCTCAAGTAGCTCTTAAGGCACCGCTAATGCTTTCTGGGCTAATTAAATTAAGCTAATCTTGTATACGTTTCTAAAATGTCGAACTAATAGGCCGACATGATTTAAGAGTGTTTATTTCGCAATAAATTCGTTGCTTTTCTTGATCAACGCTTTGGATTTGTGTTTTGAGGTGAGACAAATCATTTCAAGTAAGTGTTATGAAAACAATCCCAACTCAGTATCTGAAAACATCAGACGTCAGTAAATCTAGAGCACAAATTTAACCAGTTGTGGTCACGGTATCCTCAGTTCTTTCATCATGTGAATGAAGTCCACCGGATTTCTAAGCCTTGTGGCACAATTCTATGTTTCTGAAAACTCTGGAAGATTTTGATGCACTTTTCTTGTCGGAAGGCTTTAATATGAAGCCATAACACTTCCCAAGCTTTAAGGAAGGAAAGAAAATATATAATTTATATAAAGACAGAATATAAATTTATGTAAGGATAGCTTCAATTTCTATTAAATAGAGAGTAAATCAATCACATAACCCAGTTTTTCCTCTCCGTACCCTCTCTGTGCACTCTGTCATGACATCATTTCAGAGAATAAACTTCTTCGCTGCTTGATCCATTTAGCGAGGGATTTTGGTCATTTTAATCTGGCTTCTGGTGAGTGGACACACATGTATCCATCTCCATGACTGAAAGCGTGGTGGCCAGTCAATAATTCAAAACAGTTTACTTTTCAAAGACTGACGTCATTGCTTTCTCTAAGATGAGCAAGTGCTACAGAGGGAATACAGAGAACACCATAAAGGCATTTAGACTATTATGGCCCATTTCCACAGAATGTGCGCTGCCTCCAGATTCAGATCAAACAGAAATGGACACTATTAATATGTAACTCAAGGTAATATTGAACTGGAAGACTAGAAACTTAACCCAAGTTCTTGGGAGAGGAGGGATTCAAGCTTATCCTTGTAAATGTAAGCCAAAAAAAGACTCCTATGTGTACCAGAAAAAAAAGCCAAGAGGAAAAAAGGAGAAGGAAAAAGGAAATGGATATAAAAAGAGGTGGAAGGCAACTCCTAACCCTTCATCTAGTCTAATCAGCATCTTACAGGATGCCATTAGATTGTTAACTCGGTTTTTGTTGCTAATAAGGAACAAACAGATGATCTTTCAAAATACATTCTGAAAGGTAATTACAAGCATTGCCACTGAAGAGCATCTCTCTGGGAGTCCAAGTCAGAACGTCCACGGAAGAAAATTAAGTCACACAGTGCAAATAAGAGGCGCACCATCTCTGCCAGAGCTCCAAACTCTAGCTGCCCATTAACCCGATTAACTGCTGGTGCTAAGACCAGTTTCCTGACATGACACACGGAAGGTTTCAAAAGGACACGCTGTTCCAGTCAACTTCGAAAAAAAATACATACAAGTGCATGAAAACGATCCCGGTACGCCTCCCGCACACAACACAGCCCCGCTATCTGTCTGCCGACAGCCACCTCCAAAGGCTTTGTCTCCCGACCGCTATACTTATTCATGTCCTAATCACCGAAATCCATCTCTGGCACTACTTCAAGACTCAGGAGCTCAGAAAGATGCTGTACTGCTGACAAATACTTACATCTGAAGAATAAAAACAGTTGTACAAAGATAACTTTAAAATATAGTGGGATATATATATATATAGTACAATATTCACTGGAGGGGGAAAAAATCCAAACCAACCTTCCTAGATAACTTCTGCTCATCTTTGGCAATCACATCTTGAAATAATAATAATAAAAAAAAATAATATCTACCTCTAATGCATGAGTTTTGTTATGAAGTGAAACAAGTCCATTCCCATACACCAAAACATACACTTAACTTCAGAAGAAACGCTTTTTTTAGAAGAGTGGGCAATATCCTGGGATGTTTGTACAGATTTTTATGACAGCATTTTGCACAATCTCCTTTCCTTACACCATGACAATAACCCAATTTAAGCATTTTAATAATCTGTAGTATAAAAATACTATTCATAGATGAAAAACATTTGAAAGAAGCCCAACCTATTTTTTTTTAGCAGCAGTACACTCCCTCCTCAGTAAGCCAGTAAGGGTTACACCAAACTTTGCCCCACAAACCACAAGACCCACGATATGAATAAATAGAAACTGCATATAAGAACAAGCAGAACGGCTTTTTACAGCTACGGAGCCGCGTTCCCATGAGCCTAATGAAATTAAACAAGGAAGAAATAGGGGACAAGGAGGAAAAGTAAGATGGGGGGAAGGGAAGAACAGTGAAGCATGAAAGAACTGAAAGAGAAGCACAGAATGTACAAACTACCTACTCAGTGATTTTACTTATTTTATATATATATATATTTTTAGCATTTTAAAACTAAAAGGGTGGGGTGGAAAGGTTTTCTGACGATTCCAGGTGTCATCCTTCTGACCTGCCTCTGGCTGCTACTGGGTTTTTTATACTTGTCTGATGAACTTCCTCCTTAGCAGGGGCTGGGACACGGTCGGTGCGTGACTGTCAAACGCCGTGACCCTCAATTTTCATTTCCATATTTATATTGCTTTTAAAATATGGATGCAGATCAGGCAACTGTAATCACTAGTTTAAGTCCTCAAAGCAAGATGTGAAGGTGTATCAAGAAAAAAAAAAAAAAACAAACAAATAAAACTGCTGTTGTTGTCAACAACTCTGTCTAGACACAGCAAGGGGAAAAAAAAAAAAGGCTCCCGAATTTTTCCTTCCAATTAGAATTTACCAAACGTCAGTCTTCCAAATGGGGCTGTAGAATCCACTTGCCATGAGACCGTAAAACCAACGCGATTATAGTAAGTTACGCCGGGAAAATATTCAACTAAAATCCGACGGCAAAATTACATCCTTCCCCGCCTGGGGAGGGGGAAGGTGTCGCAAAAACGGGGGGAAACCTTTCCCAAACATCGGCTTTCTGCCGCCGGAGCCGCCGCGAAGGCCCGCCTGAGCCGAATTGAGGTCATTTAGGGAAAAGAGGAAAAAAAAAAAAAAAAAAAAAAAGAAGGGAGGGGGAAATGTTAAAAAAAAAAAAAAGTTAATGCCATCAAGGAAACTTTTTAGAGAGGAAAGTTGGAAAGACTCCTGTACAGATCCATGGAAAAGGCATAATTTTTAAAAAGGGTTTCTGCAAGAAATTAAGAGCAACTGCTGCCCACCCTTCCAAAAAAACCTCCGGCGAGCAGAGAGGGCTCCTCCGCCCGGGCTGCTCCGCGGAGCCGGGAGGCTCTCCGGGGAGAGCGGTGCCCGAGGGTCCCCCGAGGCGCTGGCGGTCCCCCCCGGCGGCGAAGGGCGGCGGGGCCGGGGTCCCGGGCGGCCCCTCGGCCTGAGGAGAGCGATCTTATCTTCCTTCTATTTGAAACTTCTTTGCAATAAATAAAATGCCTTGTGTTTGCCATGCCTCCAGATCATTTTG
>JAOXNO010000024.1:112864879-112893381 GCA_028565335.1 Limnodromus scolopaceus
GAGGCGGCGGCCGGCGGGGTCCCCCGGGAGTGGGGCGGCAGCGGCCGTGGGGGACGCCCGGAGAGGGGAGAGGAGGGGCGGCACGGCACAGCCCGTGCAACCGGAGGGACGGGGACTGCCGGCTTCGCAGCAGGCGGGGCCGTTTCCAGGGGAGCCGGAGGCCGGGGGTGCGCTGTCCTGTCAAGCTGAGGGGAGCGGCGGAGCCATCGGGGCCTGAGGGGACGCTGAGGCCCGAGGGAGCACTGAGGCCCAGGGCCCGAGCCGTGAGCGGCCCGAAGCCTGTCAGGGAGCCGCCGCCGCCGCCTTCTGAAGGCTGAGGGGGAGGAGGGATGAGGGCGCGCGTGGGTGAGGGGTTGGAGCGCAGGGAAGGAGCCGGTGCTCCCCGGGGGGTGAGGGGTGGCACCGCTCACGGCCCAAAAGGGAGCTCTGCCCTTGAGCCGGCGGACTGGAGCCTGCCGGCTCTGCTCCCCCCCCGCGTGGGCTCTTCCCAGGCGCTGACATGACAGCCTAGGCGAATGGATCCCCCAAGGACAGGATCCCCACCGTTTTCCCTGGAACGCTGTTTCACAGCCCGGTGAGTCTCGCTGTCAAGGAATCCTCTTGGTAGCCAGGCTATCAGGGATGGCTTGCCTCCCGTACGACTCACCCGTAGCATCCTCTGTATTTTGCCAGGTAGCCTCAACTTGCCATTGATGTTCATTGCTCAGTCGTTGGAAAGCTTATTTTTCTCTCACAGATCCAATAACCACATTTTAGAGGGAAGAAGACTAGTATG
Source organism: Limnodromus scolopaceus (assembly GCA_028565335.1). Taxonomy (NCBI): domain Eukaryota; kingdom Metazoa; phylum Chordata; class Aves; order Charadriiformes; family Scolopacidae; genus Limnodromus; species Limnodromus scolopaceus. The sequence goes on from JAOXNO010000024.1 coordinate 112,865,655, forward strand.
TATTACAATATATTGGATGCCCAGGTGTTTTTTAGACTGTTCCCAAACTATAATGTAGTCCTTTCCTGCTGATGTGCACTAAGTCTGGCTCCTCTCTCACCACAACTTGTTGCCCTTTATTGAACTTAGGGCAGTGCCTGCACATAAGCCCCAAAACCTAAAGCTTTGTAAAAGAAATGTAGCCAAGTAATACAAGGATAGAGCTGTGGGTGACGAAGTCTAAACCTTTTAATTTTCGCACTGATTTGTTTGGTACCTCTGGGCAAGTTATTTCAGTGCTTCCTGCCTCTTTAACAACAAAAAAATAATAGTATAATAAAATTATTGATCACATGACTCAGGCTGTTAGGCTAAAGAAAGCTTTATCAGAGTATTTTTATTATTTAAAGATGGAAAAATGCAATAACGTTTCAGTAAAGAACAATAAATGTAAAAACTATTATTCTGCTTTACCTGCCCACTCCTACATCTTTCTTTTCAAGATTAAAGTCAAAAAAAGTATGGTAGAGCATGTACTTAAAAATATAAAATATGTGACAAGGACATTAGGATATATAATAAAAAGATGGACTATTTAGATTTCCAAACAAAAAATGTCTTGCTGTGAACAGCGACAAATTTTTGTTTTTACGAGATACTGCAAAATACAGTGTGTTTCAGAGTAGGATCTATGGTGGTTTTCTCATCTGACATTCTCTATTTGGAGCTTTTAATCTGTATTAGCAATAGTATTTCATTTCCTCTTCAAGACTCTGCAGGGTCCTTCAAAAGTGGAGTTGTTCTGCTCCCTGGGATTAGGTTTGTTACGTTTCATATCCTTTGTTTCTTCATTTATTTGTTTGAAGATTATGAAAGGATGTAGCCATTTCATACAGGCCAAAGCAGTGTTTTCATTAAAAACCTAGGACAAGTTTTGAAAATGGTATTTGGAAATCACTTCCTTTTATCCTTCAAAAGTAGGAATAGAAGGGAACTGCAAGAGTCTGTCCATTACCAGACACATTGTGGGAATGAACCAGAAGGTATTTTTGCTGAGAGTTAGTATCACAATCACATAATGTGCAAATAATGTACTTTTCCATTTCTCTCCTGTACTACTGATAGACCCGGGTAACTCGGAGATGGTGCCCAAATTCTGTTGCTCTGGAATGAAAAATGGTATGTTGATCTTCTTCAAGTTTTTGTATGCATCACGAAAATATCATCCCCATTTTGGGAAAACCAACAGATCGATCTGTGACCCAAAAAAGGGCCCAGTCTGCAGCAGTTCCAGTGGATGTCATAACTCAGGATTGTAATGCACTGGCAGGGCTGTTTGGGGAAGCTTGCATAACATCTGTTTGCAACATGCCTGATTCAAACCAGCACTCCTCCTCTCGTCAACGCTGATGACTTTTAAAAAGTAAAATAAACTCCGTCGTTATGCAAGCAAATTGATTTTCCTGGGTGCCTATCCAGATCTGCTTGAAGCAACGGAGGACCCACAACTTAAAAGCTATTTATTTTATATTTACTAAATATTTTTACCATAGTTGTGTCCTTTCTTCTTTTTAGTGTTCTGATCTCATTCCTGTGAGCCATACTCAAGTGAGTACTCTTTATGACGCCAGAGGGACTACTCTTGTAGAGGGATTGATGCAGTTAAAAATCTCTGCTCACTGCTTCGAACATTTTTAGTGCTGTATTCTCATTATGTTAGCATAGTAGGGAACGTGTAAAGACATGCTTCATTTTGGATGTTTACTCCCCAGATTGTTTTTCACAGATGGTTTTATTTTCAGGTTTCTTAGTTGTCTTGTTCCTCTTATAAGGTGTGGCTGGATATCTTCACTCAAAGAACTTACGGCTGTCCAGCTTCTATGTAAGTAATTGCCTTGACCATTTTTAATAATGACAATATAAATAAAGAAATCATAAATTACAAGGTTTGCTTGTTAGTTTTGTTTGTAATTTTTGCTTGTAATACTAAGACCATGTTAACATAGGATTAATATTTTGTATCACACATACTTGGAGATTTCAATGTGGTTGAATAATAAAAGATGAACTACTGTGGTAATGGATTTAGAGTCATTTCACTAATCCAAGAATTTACTTGTTTCCATTTTTTATATCTGTTGTTTGTTTCAAGTGTCATATGAAGACACAACAGAATTAAAAACCTATTTTGACCATCTTCAGCACTCTACATGCAGGAAAAGCTTTGTGAAAAATATAAGAATTCCGAGTAGCAAAGGACAAAAGACAATGAAGAAAGGACGGGGAGGATGACTGGAGCCGCGCTCTGCTAAGTGTTACGTAAAAAAATCGTAGCACTCATTCCCAGTAAGATTCAATTTCAAGATTCGTAGTTTGGTCTTACAGACAGATGTCTAAATACTTCTGAAAATAAAAGCCATTGGGAAGGACTGTGTTTCAAATGGAATCAATTTATAACAAATGCCGAAGCTTACAGCAGTGTTCAACACGCTTTTATCTCCAGTTGCTCAGAGAAATAGATGAAGAGATCTGAAACATATATTAAGAAGGCAGCACAACATCTGCTGTGTCAGGTACACCGCTGGGAAATTGGAAAAACATGAAAAAGTACTTGAGCAAAAGAATCCCTTTCCATTAAACAAGACTTGAGGGATGAAATCTCGTTGGGACAGCAATGTAGAAAGACCTTAAAAATGATCCAGCATGGAAAGCCTTGTTTGCTCCGTGACTAGTATTTAATGGCACAAGAAATATTTGGAGATGGAAGATGTTGTTGCTACCCATCCCTATTTTAGAAGGTAATGAGGAATGCGTTACAACAAAAGAAAAAGTCCTTCATCTCTTATTCAGAACTTTTGTAGAGAGTTTCAGCCTAGTGAGGACCAGTGGGCTATATTCATCGAGTTACCGTTTGCTTCAACCATGGGCAATTTACCAGAGATTACTTTGCAGTATCTCTGAATAGCTATAACATTCCAAAGAATGAAAATCAAATCATCTTTTCAGGACTCTATAAGCTCTTCTGTGCTCCTCGCTGTCATGCTGTCAGCTCATCCTGGTTTCAGTCGAGTCTCGAAATATAAAAGATTCACACAAGATCTTGCTTAGGTGCACCTGCCCCAAGTCCTTTCCCGAGGGGTTCCTAGGAAGTGAAGACTGTGTGGTTTCTCCTTTGTGAATTGTCCATTACAGAGATATGCCCATGGGATATGAGTTTGGAAACATCAAACACGCGGTGTCCAGTAGTCAGGGCTGGTACTACCTTGAACTCAAATATGTAAGGTGATACAGTCACTCCACACGGCAAGCGTTTTGCAATGTTAGTAAAGATGGCCTGTACATGTAGATGGCCTGAAGACTATCATTATCATTTTTAAATTTATAATGTTGTAGATTGAAATGGTTAACGTTCGGACAACGTTATCAGCACAGCTATCTGAAGATTGTTTCCCACACTACATGAGATAACATCACTGCAACCTGAAACAAGATCAGAGAGTAGATTTCTTGGATGACATGAAATGGGAGTAGTCAGATTTACCTCCTAATATTTCAAAATTATTTTCCCATCACATCTAGCTATTAGCTTCCATAACATTCTTCCCATTGAGCTAAGGTTACAGTAAATAGTTTTTCTAATACTAATAATTGTGTGAAACTCACAGGCTGATGATATTGTAACCCAGGAATCTACAGGGTCTGTTTTTCACTATCATTCAGGCTGTAAATTGCTTCCATCTTGGACAAAAATGGCAAATCATCTCACTTTGGTGTTTATGATCATCAATCATCTGAAGGTAGTACCGCCGGCTTGTTACTGCGCTGGGTGATGTATGGCTTTGTAGTAAAAAACAGACTCTGTCCTAAAACGCTTACAGTAAAAACAGGCATTTATTAACACATTTGTAGATAAGCTTTAGGAGCGTACGAATGCATAATGGCTTGATGGAGGTCACATGGGAGGTCCATCGGAAACATTATTTGCACATAAATCTCCCTAGTCCTCGCACGCAATCTCAGCTTTAGATGTTTTCTTGTAACACATCCAAGGACGATTCTCATAAACTACACTACCATATCATAATTGTAATTTCACTTAAAAGTGTCTTTGTTTCAACAATTCACATCGTGTGTTATTTCCAAATGTGTGTTATCTGGTGCAAACAGTTGCTCAGGCTGTCTTGAATTTTTCACAGTTTTATGCAGTCCACGCTACTTTTAAAATTGAAGCCAAATTCACTTTTCTTGTGGATTTACAGTCCAAGAGTGCAGCAGCCTATATAGATGCTCCTTTCATTGCGTGGGGGTAACACCCTCTTCATGAATGCTGATTCACCCAGCAGCTCCCATAAAACAATGACTCCCTTTTCCATTGCACAGCTGAACTTCCCAGAAACATCGCTCCCTGAAGCTACTTCTCCCTGTGTGGCAGCCTACAAGGTTTAACATTCCTGCAAGGAGCATGTGGGGAAAGGACACTGTGCAGAGGAACGTGCTGTCTTTGTCAATGGGATTGCCAAGTACAGAATAACCAGATTCTGTTCTCCTGTTTATTTTACACTCCCGTTTCCCTCCCATTCTGCCCCAGCTCTGTAGGCACACACTTACAAACAGCTTCAGGCAACAACTGCTGTCTCAAGTTAAGGTCAATCAATATAGCCGGATGTGCTGATGTTTAATTATAGGTAGCTGATGGCTTCCTCTGGCACGGGTTAACCTTGTTAAATACACGGTTTAAAAATATCCCTTCAAAATTAATGTTCTGCTTGGTTTTAGATACGCTACGTGCACCAGCTCTTCTGTGACCTTGACGGAATGGGTGGTGACAGCTAAAACACTGCTTTGCTTTGTCAACACCGGGATTCACTCCTACATTATAAAACAAGTTGAGGGGTTGTACTGTCTTCCACACCAGTGCATCTGATCTCCCCTGACAAAGGGGGCATGAGATGGTTGTATTCATCGCATGAATACCCTGTTAGAGTGTTTTCAGAGAACTCCGTCTGGGCTGTTGGCTTCTATTCACCGCACAGTAAGAAAAGGACCATTTGCTTCTGTTCATCTCATGTACTATTTCCTGCCAGAGAATAAGCCCAAAGTCTAAAAGGATTTTAGTGATGTCTTGATTCTAATAACCCTCTAACTTGAAATTTCCAGCTTTTAAGAAAAACTGATTTTTTACGCTATACTGGAGTTGAAGACACAGTAGTATCTTCCTTAAGATTTTTCTTACTCCTATGCTTTCTCAGTAGTTTCAGTCCTGAGGGAGAACAACTGTATTTAGAAGAGCTTTTAAGAAACCACTGAATTCACTAGGACACCAGCTCCTATTGTAGTAGGTCAGCATGTCTCCAGCTGTACTCTGATTTCCAGTAATAGACCTAATCTTCTAAATCAATACGTGATTGCTGTCGGGGAGCCTGCATCATTACACCAGGTAAGTCCAATTTTGCCTCATCCTAAGCTTACCTTTGGGTCTATCAAATTTTCGCAGAAAGGGTCCCCAAGCAAAGGTTAAGCATATTACTGAGCTTCTGTGTTTAATGAAACGGAGACAATGCATTTAAAATATTGAAAGAAAACATAAAACAGTCCAGTACTGGAAAACAACCTTCTGAAGTTTTACCTACAGTTTTGTAAATTGCTTGAACTTTTCAACAGTAGTATGATAGTCTTGTTTTAAGCTGTAAATGTATAAAATCTAATTTAATAGTCAGTAAATAACACTCATAACAAACAGGCATCTTCTATCAAAAAAATTCAAAGTCATCTAAAACATTAAACAAACCCAGGGAGAACAGAATCTCAGAAATCTGCATTTTGAAAGGTAAGACTCCATGTATTTTACACAAAAACAAAAAGGCAACTTTCTTACTATTTTCCCTGAAGATTCATAGGCAGGAGCTGTAATTTGATCTCATCCAGTTAAAATTTAACAATTAATCCAAACTGCCTTCCAAAAGTTTAGTGCATTGTGATGTACATTAGAAAGAGGAAGAAATTACAACTGTCAAGGGTCCGATTTTACTTCTCTTACTTACCTTCACTGAACTCTGAGACTAAGCATCTTATTTCAGTGTTTTTGAAGAACGTGATTTTTATCATTACGCTTAAGGGACTGCAGAAACAGGCCCCACCTGAAGACGACATTCAGTGAAGTATTACCTTATAGAAGGATCTTTGATCACGCTTCTAAATCGTCAGTGGATTTCCCATTAATTAATGTGAACTAGCTAGTTGTGGCGGCACAATTTAGGTTAATTCTAAACGTTTTACATTGCATCCCTAATTATTGGGGGAAACCCAAAATCCCGTTATTAAAAGCATGCAGGTGCCAGCAGTGAATCGGAGGGTCTGGCTGCTTTCGGCCCTGTGCTGGGCCGGGTGTTTGCTTTGGATAGCTCCTGCCTCCACCGTCCCGTCCCGCTGAGCGCCACTTCGGCAAGGGCCCGGCAAAGGGCTCCTCACCGCTCGGCACAGAGCAGGGACGCGCCGCTCAATGTTCCTCCGGGATCCCTTTTTCTCCTTCCTAAGGTACCCTGGGGGATTCGGGGGGTCCGCTTCCCAGCCAGCGCGCTGCTCTTTTGTCCTCGGTGCAAGGCCTCCACAGAGCTCCTTTTCACATAATGTCAACACTCGCCCTTAATTAGTCCTCCCTGCATAATGAGGCATTCCTCATCTCCGAAGGGTTCAGTGTGGGGCTGTTCCTGCCGTCTGCGCGGGGCTGGAATGACAAAGAGCCGAGGGCGGCTCCGCGCCGGTGCCCCCCAAGCGGGGGTGCGGGGGCAGCCGCGACACAGGGCCCCACTCTCCGCCATTGCGGACGCTGGCTGAATGCTGCTTGTTGTCCCTCGCCTGCACTCCCCCGCACAAATAAACCGCATTTTTTGTTCTTCACTCAGCAGGAGAAATCTGCCTTTGCAGTGAAAGGCGCTGGCCTGGCAGACAGAGGTTTATCAGCCCCCTGAGCGGGTGACACGACCCACGGCTACCGTGCCCGGACATTCTGCCCCCTGCCCTCACAGGAGGAGCCGCAGCGCTGTGAGGGGAACCCGGCCCGTTCGGGCGGGAGGCACCGGGCCGTAAGCCTCACCACCCCCGGCAGTGCAGGACAGCCGCCGGAGAAGTTGCGTGTCCCCTCACAGAGCCGGGTGCGGGTCCTCACAGAACCCCACTCGCGACGCGACACTGCTGTCCCCCACACTCCTCTTGCCTCGCCACCGACATGGCGGCCGAAGCCCCACCTCTCGGGTGGCGGGGGCGGAGCTCTGCCCCCCGCCCCGCCTCGCCTCGCCCGGTCCGGGCGGGGGCAGCGGCTGCCCGGACCGTTGGCGGCCGCGCCTGCGCGATGGGGTGCGGGACAGCCGGGAGTTGGTGCGGCGGGGAGGCCGGCGCCGGGCTGCGGCGGGCGGGTGAGTTGCTGTGGGGAGAGGCCGGGCCGGGCCGGGCCGGGGGAGCGCGTTCCGCCGCAGCCGGATCTCCCTCAGCACTGACCGGGGCTTCAACTTGGCCTCCCTGGGGCCTTCTTGAGGGGGAGGGCGGGCTGAGCCTCCCCGCTGCCTACGCCCGGCGGCCCCCGGTCCCGTCCCGTCCCGTCCCGTCCCGTCCCGCCTGTAGTGGGGCGTCCCTCAGGGCAGGAGGGTCATTACCCGGGCTGGCCCCTGCCTCGGGCGCTCTGGGGCATTACTCCTCCGCGTTGTTGTCTCATCGTCGCTCCCAAACGCCTCGGGGGGCTGGCGGGGGCTGCCGCTCAGGGCGTCGGGCCGGGCCGGGCCGGCAGGGCCCGGGCGGTGCGGGGAGCGCGGGTCGGTCCAGGTGCGGGCAGCCCCGGGGGTTGTGGGAGGTGGGAAGGGAAGAGGTCGGAGTTCTTTCCAAAGCGCACAGCCCTTCTGGGCAGCTGGGGAGGGGACGCCTGTGCTGGGGTCTTTCCCTGAGGATATCGGTCACCTTCAGGCCATTAGGTCTGGTGCTCGTCTTGCTTTTGGTTCGCCCTTGCCGTGTCTCTGGAGCTGCTCGTTTCTTTGTGAGGCGGTGCGGTGGGGTTTTCAGGAATGATTTCCCTGCGGCGGAGCGACGGGCTGCGCTCTGCTGCAAAACGGTTTTCAACTTAAAAAGTTTACTTTCTGCTAAAGTTAGCGAGACAGGCTTCGGCGGGGGAGGGGGCTGCCTGCGCCGGCTGGAATGTTTCAGCCCCTCAGAGCAAGGAAAGCAGGGAAAGGTAGTTTCCGGTTTAGGGTTTTATTTTTTTGCCTTTAAAATAACAGGATGTGTGGGCTCAACGATATTGAGCACAAAAATATCTGCTAAAACTGATGTGTCTGTAACAGCGTAGGTGAGAGCTGCTCGTTTCGAAGACCTGGCGGTGAAAGGCCACGGTGGGGACAGTGGCCCGTCCCCTGCGGTCACGGGGATGGAGAGAGGCAGGAGAAGCTGCTCCCTGCTGGGAAAGGCCAGGGGTGTCCTGCCACAGGTACCAGACACAGCTGCGGTGGGCTGCTGGCAGCTTTGCCTTCTTCCTGCCTTTTGCATTTAATTTCCGGAGGCGGAAGTTCAGTTCTGTGATGACTTTTCATCATTTGTGACAGAAATAGGTACTGACACTGGTAACGTTTTGAGTGACGTCTGGGGATGTCTGTCAGGAGTTGGCGGGAGAGGCGGTTGATGCTGGTTGGGTTGACTCGCTGAGCTAAAGCCCTTGCCATGCAGTCCGAGCCCTATCTCCTAATGGCTTTTTGGCCATAATGAACATGGATACGCTGCATAGGCTGATTTCTTTACCTTGATGTATTAACACAAACATCTCTTCAAAGCGTAATTGCTGTTGTACTTTAGAAGGAACAGCGACTTTCACAGCTGACCAGTTTTGAATACTATTCGTGCACGTTTGAGGCCAGGCTAATGTAGCAAAGGAATTAATTTGAAGAGCTGCTTCATTGTGTCTGTTTCTTTTTAACAGCTCTGGTGACAAGTCGCAGAGAATCAACAAAAGCAGATGGCTGGAGGTGGCTTTTGTTGCATTGGGGAGTACTCTACTGAATAGTGAAAGATTAGAAGATAAGCACGTTAACACAAAGCACAAAAATTTACTTTGTGCTGAAGCGTGTTAAAACTTAATTTGGGAAAGTTTGAAAAAATATGTGGGTTTTTTTTTTTTTAAGTACTCTTAAATTCACTCTACTTATTTGATACTGAAAGCTCATTTTTTCCAAGTGCAGGTACAAAGTTCCAAGTACAGCAATCAGGTATGCTTGTAAGGTTGTAATGTACCAGCACAGACTTGCCTGATACGTATAATGCTCTGACAGGACATTTGTGGGGCAAAAAAAAAGGTTATACTGCATCTTTTGTGACCTGTCACAGGTATGCTAAGTGTACTGTTTTGACCTAATGCGTAACAGCACTGGTTACATTGAAAGCTGCCTAAACTTTAAAACCTGTTATGGACGTATTGAATGAATCTTTTTGGTCATTTTCTGACGGCTTATGTACATTTCTACAAAACATGTCTCACAAGGATTTAACTTTCAGGATGGAAGCATAACAATATCAACCTCCTGAGGAACATGAATTATACTGAATAAATGAATGTGGGGGTTTTTTTTGTTAGCGCTGCAGTGAATGTTGAGGTCCCTTAACCTCTCCATCTTGTTAAATCAGATGTCAATACCACTTCAAATTTATTTTAGTCTTGCTGTGTGCACTACTTGCGTACTACTAGGAATATGGTGGCTGTCACAGCTTGGCTTGATGCTGTCTGAAAGCCACGCACAATATCATGACTTAGTCCCAAACCTGCCAGGAGCAGGACATCATCTGTGTAACCTGTACCCTACAGTCTTCAGGAGCAAATCTTTAAACACAGTTGCAATTAAAAATTTCCGTTCTCCTGGGGGCTTGTCTACTTTTAGAGTGATTTTATATTTTTTTAAAGGGTGTTTTTGGGAGTCTCTGGCTTTTTGTGACTTTCTGTAACTTTTTTTCAGAGAGCTCAGTAGTGTAATGAGATCAGAGTGGCATTCTTCATTTCTCTTGACTCGGCAGACTAATCCTGTAGTATATTTAGTACTTGCAAATCCAGGATTTTCTTTCCAGCTACATGGTAGACCAGAAATGATAATTCACAGTTTCTGGGATGCTGCACCAATATGTTGAGGAATGATAGGAAGAGGAACCCGACACATCTTGCACCTTTCAGTAATGCAGAGTATTAAGGTGAAGGTCATTAGAATGCCTGCAGAGCCAGTGCAGTTTTGCTGTAACTGTCTCGTAGTGGTGTGAAAGATCAGGGGAGTTAAAATCATGCTGCTCAGAAAAGGAATGTGATATTTTTTTCCTTGCTTACTGTAAGTGTAGCCATGTATTTTCAATTCAGATGGTTATTGTGGAATTTATTTTGTACATCTATGAAAAAGTAATCTTCCTTTTGAACGTCTGAAACCGATGCACGGTTCGTGTGTCGTTAAATTAGAAACTGCAGGAAAACAAAGAACCATCTGGAGACTTTGGGGGGGGGATGTTGATGTTTCTAGTCAAATGTACTATCAACACAGGAAAAAATATCAAGAGTGTTTCAGGTAGAAAAGGAGGCAAAGTGAACTGGGTATTTTGTCTGATTGAGTTTTTTTGGGGCTTTAGGATTTTTTGGTGGTGGTGGGGTTTTTTTAACCATCTTCTTTTCATGATTAGGTGAAGCACCAGAATGAAAGACATGGACAATATCAAAACTGTGAAGAAAGAGTGGTAAGTGCCAGTTCCACCCTCCCCCTTTTTCCTCTTCCTTTCCTATTGCTGTTTGTGTATTCTGTCATGACTTTTCAAACTTCATGTTAAATTTAAAAATGCTAAACTTTTTTCCTGTATCTACCCGCTCCACATATACTGAAGTTCTAAAAAAAAAAATATATATTGTTTTGCTAAAAGATTTTTCACATGCCTGGAATGTTTCCTAGATGCAAGAAGCTGCATAAAGATTTTTATTTAAAATAGAAAGGCAGCCTTACAAATTGCTAACTCACTGTTCACCTCTACATCTGATGTGGAGGTCTTTGGTTTTCCAGTTATGTTTCTGAGGTAAAGCATAGCGAGTACCTAAATTAAAGCTTCAAGTTTCTTTTGTTCTATTAGAAACCTAAAATGGGGACAGCACACTTTTGAAATTTCTTCTTTAATGTTGAGTTTTTCTTTTGTTTAAAGATGTTAATCTGTAGGGGTTCTTAGTATTGCATAGATGCACGGCAAACAATTCCTTTTTATGCAAATGTATCTAATTACCATTCAAGTAAGCATTGCTGATCTTGAATTCAGTGCAGTTTTATGTAAAACTGAATATTTTTCAAGAGCTGGGATTTTTTTTCTGAATTGCTTAAAATAGACTTTTCTGAATCTCCAACAGGAATAACTCCTACAGTGTTTACCGAAAGCTGCATAATCCTCTTACTATGCAAAGAACCTAAACTGAAAGATAATCATTCATTCAAGTTGCATATTTCTGCATTTTGATTGATGAAAATCTAACAGAAACAGCTGTCATATATACAATGTTCTATAAAAAGATGTGGTTGATGCATCTTTTTTTATACTCTGGCAGTCTCCGCAGTATTGAAGTTTTCTATTGTATTTCTTCAGTGTTCTCAAGTAGCGTTGAGTCACTTGTTCTTGAGTTTCTCTAATGTCCTTTCAGAGACAGTAATGGTGGTGCTGTGGTGATGCTGGGAATGGGGAGGCTCAAGTGGGGATGAGGGAGTAAATCCTGGGGCAATATTCTTGTATGTGGTTTTTAAAACTTATGGCAAAAGAAGTTACCCAAGCCTGTGTCATGGAAATGCTCTAAGGAAGGCCTTTCATAGGGGTGCAGTTAAACGTTTGATGGTCTGAATTAGAAGTATGAATCATCTAACTTGCATTCCTTGCACTGATACCAAGTTTAGAAGCTTCTGTATAGATGAGTTCACCTTCTCTATTACCATTCTTTAACTTGTGCTTCTGAAGTGCAAATAGGAGTGGTTAGAGACTCCTAAGAAGTTTCTAGAAAAGGCACAATGCAAAGTTAACCAGATGTTTTGTGACAACCAGGTAAGCTGGATGCCGGGGAGCATGTCTTTTATGCTTCTTAGTACTGAACTTCTAGGGTAACTGCTTGTCTTCTATTGTATTCTCTGAGGCATCGTTTTTACTTACATCTTTGTTCTGCAGGATGTGTAAATCAGGAACTGATGATCGTATCTTGAATGGTACAGAACAAAACTGTGACTACTTGGTAGATAACCTTTTTGAAGAAGCTCAGAAGATTGGTGCTATATGTATGCCCCCAACTACAGTCAAGAATCAGGTGGGTGGTGAATTAAAAATACTCGTGTTTAACGTAATAGCATTCCAGGAGTACTCTGGAAAACAAATGCAAGAAGTCCAGCAGTTTTATCCAGTACATCTGTAAATAAATGCACACAGAACTCAGACAATAGTAGGAAGAGTTTCCCATCTTTTAGTCAACCAGGCCTGTGCTTCTGGGTTGCTTAGTTTCAGTATGTATCTCATTGATTCTGCCTTTTTTGTATTTCTCTTTTACTCTCTAAAGACTGGTAAGAGGCTGGAGAAAAGGCCATGTGGAACAAAGCTGTCAAGGAAAAATTTGGAGTGGGCATTGCTGGAAATTACACTCATGGATCCCCGGCTGAGCCTGGGAGAAAAGGAGTGTCAGAAGCAATACCTTAATTTGCAGTTCCTAAATAGCGTTCTGTGGCAGTACGGTGTCTAAATGGGATGTTGGTGCGGAATAATTAGTCCCTGTTAAACTTGCATACTGGTTCCCCGTAGAGGCACCTTCCCATGATGAGAACTTCTTCCATACGCATTGGTGCCATGAGACACAGGACTTTTTAAAGGAATCTAATCTGGCTGAGCGCTATATACCTTTTTGACAGATTACCCAACCAAAAGAGAGGGAATTTTATTCAGCAGTTTGCATGTGCTCTGTATTTGTGTAGAAATCATCATCTAACTGTGCAAAAAAGAAAAAAAAAAAAAAAGAGAAAATCGTTGAGTACTATCAAGCATAGTTCAACCTAATTTCCAGCTGAGATGAATTCTGCATTTTTCTGTGCTTCATATACCTCATGGGTGGTCAAGTATCTCTCAAGACAACATTATTTCCGGGATCAGACCTGGGTGGTCAAATGCTTCCTTAAGTGGCATGATGCATAAGTATGAAAATACAATCCTGAACATGTCCATGTTAAAGTTGGAGAGATTTCAGCGAGCTATGTGAAGGCTACAAGTTGAAATAGTAGATGTTCTCTGGCAAAGTTAATGAATTACTGACAGTTTATTTTTTCACTCCCATAAGGCCAAGCTTTTGAATATACCCAGGAATTCCAGGGTAACATAAACGTATGACTGTCTGAAAGTAAATTGTCTGATCCTTGCTGCACTTCCTGAGTGAAAGGTTTCTGCATGCACTATCTCAATGCCTTACTTTCAGGAAATCCTCCAGGATGATCAGAATAAGGCTTTACCCTAATAAATTCCCAGCTGGGCTATTCTGGTAGCTGGTGTTCCAACACCAGCCATGTGTGCTCTCAAATTAGCTCTTGAAGAGTTGCAGCTGGCTGGGATCTTCCAGCTCTTTTGTGTTGGTTTTCTTTTTTTTTCCACTCCTGCTGAATTGAAGGAGTGTTCTTGATCTAGGAAAGCAAAATGATTGGAGGAAGGTTTATTTCTAACCCTGATTGACACAAGATACTTAGAAATGTCACTTACCCCTTGCAGTTGCTCTCTCTGTTGGCACGGGGCCGAAACAGATTACAGTGAGCCTTCTCCCAGTATTTTTAGTCTATACAGTGGATGATTTATAATCATAGGGTACTGTGCGTATACCAAGCTGGTTTTACGTCAGTGTTATAATAAGAATTGTTTTTACTTTATAGGTTGATGTAATCATTAAACTTTGGAAAAATGGGTTTACAGTAAATGATGGTGAGCTTAGGAACTACACTGATGTTGCAAACCAGCAGTTTTTGGACTCTGTTAAAAAAGGGTAAGTTTTGTGTTCTTAATCAGCCTGAGTTAACGTGCTCTGGATAGCACTTAGTTTATGCTCAAAATTTTTTACATAGCTGCTTGGCTTTGCTGCACTGCAGTATCCCTGTAGGAGCGTAGGCCACTGCCTGTCTCAGTTCCTGCAGTGCTAATGGCTGTTTTAACATCAACAGGTTTAATATGGCTTTCAATTCCAGTCGTCCTAGAGCTGCTGATGAAACAGATAAAAGCGAGCGTTGGTAGGGGGCACAGCAGGTGCAGAATGAGCTAAAGAATAAATCAGGTTGCCCAGTAAGAGCTGCTGATCAAATAGTGCTTTGACTAACAAACTCAGTGCACAAGTGGTTGAAAGTTTCTGGTTTTCTGTTCTTTGTTTTCTTTTTATTGATGAAAAGCCTTAAATGAACACAGTTGCTCCATGTAACATCAAGAAACTCTGATCAGTCTTAAATTTCACACATTTTTTCCAGTACAAACTTGCTGTTTCAGTCATTTGTGTGTATATAGCCATCTTACTTATATCCCCCTGTTAGAAATTAGCATGCTATCCTCATTTCTGCTAGTGTTTGCGGTGTTGCTTTAAAAAAGCAATGTACTGTACAAACCAATGTATTTTTGAGCCTTTAATTTGTAGTCAGTTTCCTCACCCTATACAAATGGAGAGGAGAGTATAATTTTATGGAGCATATAATTTAATAACTCCTTTCCAAGTATGTAAAATCACTAAACGATTGGATATTTTGTCTTTTCCATACTTTGCTAGCCCATCAAAAATAATTAATTTTACACTATATTTCTCCTCTATGGCTGTCACCTGTGTTAGTTTTAACAGCAATTAACTGCGCTGTTTAGAGCCCTTTGCATTCTTTGTGTGCACGCATCAAAAGTTTGACACCTTTCTTCCACTATTTGCTTGTGAAGATGCTAATTACAAGATGGTTCCTGCATAATAATTTATAGTGCAGAAGCACTTAGTCCAGCCCCTGCGCCAGCTGAGCCCCACCACCCGAAAATGTAGTATCTGCATCAGAGCTCGTAGACAAAAGCGTTGTTGTGTTCTGCTTAATGCAAATAAAGCATTACCACGGTGATGTTACTGCACTGAAGAGTGCAGATATTAGTGATGATCTAATTTTTAAAAGCTGAGATTCATGTTTACTTGTGATTAAACATGTTGTGTTTAAATTCAGTTCTTTCTCTTTAAAACCAATTGTCTTTTTTTGTTGTTTTACTATGGGGATGAAATAACTGAACCTTTTGCAGCAATGTATGGCGTAGTGAACTTCCTGCACATCATGTGCTTTGGAGTGGTAACTGTTGGGTAAATTTGAGCATCATTCAACAATTTACATAATTATGTCTTTATTTATTGTTCACTTTCTAGTTTATTTGCAGTTCAGGAACTTGAAGTTTTTTGTATGCCATGCACTTAACATGACTCTTAGAGAAGTTTTTTTTTTTCAAAAGCATCATCCTTGAAAGGTTACCATAGAATAGGTATTAATCAGTTTTGTGTACTGAAAGCAAGAGAGTAGTTCTTTTTCTGACATGTCTTTTGTTTTTTTGTTTTTCTTAAGGGAACTGCCTTCTGAGTTACGCAAAGTTTTTGATAAGGAGGAGGTAGATGTGAAAGTGGAAGATAAAAAAGATAAGGTGTATTTGTTGTCGAAAAAGCCAATGTTTCATCCCTTTTCTGGACACGGTTACAGATTGGGAAGGTGAGTAGTCTGACATGATCTGTAATTGAGTAGGTGAAGGTAATTATATCTATGGAAAAGGATCTTATAGTTCAGGTTGGAAGTGACCTCTGGAGTTCTCTAATCCAGGCTCCTGCCCAAAGCAGGGCCAGATGGGGTTGCTCAGGCTTTTATCCATTTGGGCCTAGAAATCCTGCAGGAGTGGAAGCTGCGTAGCCTGCTTCAGTGCTAGACTGTTCTTATGGGAAATAAATTTTTCCTTATATCTAGTCTGAATGTCTGTTGCTTCAGTTTATGTTCACCCTGAAGAGCCTGGCTCCTTCTTCCCGATGACCCTCTGTAGACCCTGGCAGGTGCTGTCAAGTGTCTCCCCCAACATCATCTCTTCTACAGGCTAACAAGCCCCTCTGGCTTCTCCTCATAGAGCAAATGTTCCAGCCTGTGGCCATCTTGGTAGCCCTTCATGGAACATGCTCCAGATTGTCGACATCTTTCTTTTATTTTGGGTACCAAATCTGAATGCAGTCCTTAGGTGTGTCTAATGAGCGCTGCATGGATGATAATCGGCTCCCCTAGCCTCCTGGCTGTGTTCCTGTTAATACAGCCAGGGTACTGTTGGCTTTCTTTGTTCAAGGTCTCAATATTAGCAGAACTGTTTCCAGCTGAAAGGCTGTCACTCTTCTGTGATTCAAGAGAAAATAGTCTCTTTTAAAGTTTTATGTGCAGTACGTTGTGTAAGAAGATGGGAGTATGACAATCCCATAAAGGGAACTGAAGAAGTAAGAGGTTATTTTGCATTCTCTTAAATTTCTTCAGTATTTAACCATGCATGCATTTATTGCAGTAAGACATTTTAGCATGTTACAGTGATCCTTTTCCCTTTTCTCCATGACTCCTGTGGTTGAGGTCAGCCTCTAATGACCACACTAAAACTGGACTTAATTTGTAACCAAACAGTACTGTATTTTGGAAGGCTGTTGTGGAGGGGCAGGCCAGGAGTTCGTGTATTTTATCCCTTTGACTTTTGCTTGCTCCAGCTCAGTTATCTGCTTCACATATCCCTGTTGTTTAAGAGCAGAATTCAGCCTAGGGAACAGAACGCGTTTGACCACCAGGAGCCTACAGGAAGCCTTCACAGGTGGGACTGCTTAATGACCTGCTGACTGGGGTTACTAGACTGTGGTGGAACCTTAGGTGAACAGCTTGTTTCGATTAAGTGGAAAGGGCTTGCTGTAAGGCCCAGAGCTTGTGCTGAGGGAAAGCATGACCTGGGTAGGAGTGCATGAGGCAGGGGAAGAAGATACATACAGAGTGAGAAATTGGTAACTGTAAAGGATGAGTGGTTTCAGGCTGCCTCAGAGAAACAAGTATCCATTTTATCAGTTTTATCTGTTTCTGTAGCACAGTCCATTCAGTTGCTACATGCTTGAGTAGATATGGTCAATAGGGAAAAAGTTCCCTTGAGAGATGTATGAGATGCTGCAAGGCTTGCTTTTGGTAGCACTGAAATTGTGAGCAAATGAGGGTCAAGAACTTAAACCTTATTTTATCTAAGAGTAGACCTGTATATAGCAAAAGCAAAAAGATCTCCAGTGTGCTGGGTTTCTGCTGCTAACCAGTGCTAAATGGTAGGTTGTTCAGTTGCTTGTCATGTGCTGTCATGCCTATAGCAAGTAATGATCTTGCTTCCCAGTAGGCGAGTTAGGTTCTGGAAACGTGCTATTCTGTGAACTTTGGTTGACTGGTCTTGTACACTGAAACATCCTACAACTTGCTCAGCATTTTTTCTTTCTCTATGGGCTGGATAAAATGCTTATTTTTTTTCTACTGTTGCTGGTGCTATGCTATCAGAGCCCTTTCAAGAAAGATGAGTAAATATTTTTGCTGATGTTGGAAACATGAGCCATAAGTGCTCTGACTCCATAGACTAGTGCTCACTTCCTGATGTTAATACATGTCCATTGCATGTAAATGCTACTCTTTCAGCTGAAAAGCTCTGTGGGGAAATAGTAGTGCTGTCTGAGTCGTGTGACAAGTTTTAAACTATAGAACTCCCTTTCCACAGTTGCATTTGCTTGCTTAATCAGAAATGAGAAGCAAATGACTGAACAGATTACTTCAGCTTATGACCTTGCTAGACTTCTGCTTACCAAATAAACATTTTTTTAATAGTCTATAGATTTTCTGCCAGTGGTCCCAGATGAATGGACTGTGTGGTAGACGAACCATTATGAATTGGTCTGTTGTCTGGCTCATTAAAACTTTTGTTGGAGGAAAAATGGAGGAACTAGAAATTATGTTTGTTGCTGTAACTCAGATGAGCTTGATCCTCTCCCTTTTTGTTGTACAGGAGAAACAAATTAGATTTATCAGACTTTTCCAATATACCTTATGAACCTATATGGGTGTATTCTCTTTTCTCTACCACCATTCAGCTACATTTAATAGTTTGGGACTATAAAAAGATTTGCGACCACACTTTTCTATTAAGCTTATCAATGCATTTTAAAGACTGCCTCAGAAACATGTTAATTAAACTGTTGACTGAAATCCCTTGTAGCAAAGTGGGCTTGCTCTATAACCTCATTAGGGTAAAACATTGTGCGTCAAGCTTCTTAACCATTAGTCAGGGTAAGGCATGATACCTGACTCTTGGGATTTTTCTTTTCAGAAAATTGACAGGAGGCTCTTAGGTTTCTTCGATCTTTAGTTTACATCTTCTTTTGATAATCTTATAAAAGGAATAAGCCTTTAAAAGGGGTGATAATGCTTTGATCTCAGACTAATAAGAGACTTAGATTCCTGGTTTGTGGCTTTAGTCAAAGCTCCTGCCACTAGGTGGCTTTATCTGTCAGTTCTGCAGGAGTGAAGTTATTAAGTATAGAAATGCTTTAAACCTTGGTGAATATAAAACTTTTAACTTCCTCTTGCAGTTTAGCTTAACGTGTTGGCTTCAGCTTGACATGTACTTGCTATTGAAAGAATCATCTGCAGTGCCTACCAGAAATTCTGAGATGTGGCTGGGAGGGAAGTTGGTTTGAGAAAGACAACCGTCTTCGATGGACAAAGATTTTGGTGTCAGAATTACAACTGGGCCTGATGGGCTGAAATATAGTTCAGCCCTGGCTAACCCAGTTGCCTGGCAGCTGCAGGGTTGGCTACCTCTCCAGCCCCTGCTGTACTGGGGACAGCTAGCTCACACCAGTGCTTATCCCTCACTGTCTGAACCTGGAACCAAATGTCACTAATCAAGTGACAATCAAGCGAAAGCTGGTCATTGCTGGACTGAAGTATGACTTGAACTTTTTTTTTTGCTCTGCTCCTGAGACTGTTTAACATTATCTTGCTGGTGCTCAAGCTTTTTTTCCAGATCCGGAGGGCTATTAGGGTTTATTTTGTATTGAGGTCAAGCATGAACAGAAGCCGGGTGTGAGATAAGTAAATTGGTAGAGGCAGGTGAGTAATAGTAAGTCACCCGTACTTGGAGTACCAGAATATTTTACAGATGTGCCTCGTGGAATCTGTTGGTGCCAAGTTCTTGTGCCCCAGCTGATTCGTGTGTAATGCAAACCAGTCAATTCTGTGCCTCTCATCTGCCTCCAGTTGCATCGAGTATCTCTTATCACTCACTTGCAAATGAGATTCCTTGATTCTCATCCTTTTTGTAGAGTTTCAGTGGAAGAAATAAAATGTGCCCTACTGATTGGTAGCCTAGAAGTTAGGACACTTAACTAGGCAGTGGGTGATACGAGTTTTTGAAATACCTCAGACTGAGAAGGACTCGAGCCCAAGACTCTAACTTTATTAGTCTAAATATATTAAGTCATTAGCCATCTTTGTTTTAATAATAAATTGGCTGTGACTCTTCTGTTTTATCATTAAACCAAGACAGGTACAAGAACATAAGAATGCAAGGATGGGATTTGTCCGTGAAGCAGATATAGTATTGTTAAGACTTATTCTGTGGCCATTGGTTACCGACTTCTCTCTCAAAAAACAGTAACTCATTGATTTTCTGTGCAAAGAGAAAACTTTTCTGCAAACCACCGTGAAGTGTTCATGTAGTCAGTGACCCCAGCTGAGCTCAGAGAAGAAATGGTAACTCCTTAAATCACTGCTATTGTTTTGCAAGCAAACATCTGGTTATACTCACATGGGCTGAGGATGTGCGCATTGGATCAGGCCTTATGATGACTTAAACAGTGCACACTGAGCAAGCTTCATCCTGAAAGAAGCACTAAGCTCTAGACATTTCTTCAGAATAAAAATTTTTGCCAGTAATTTTTTTTTTTTTTAAGAGCACACGCTTGGACTGAGGTCCCTGTATTCTGTCAAATCATTTTATGGATCTTTGCCCTTGTGATAGGGTCAGCTGTCAAAAGTGCCTTAGAAAAAAATACCAAAATCCAAGTGCTGGCTGCATCAGCCTGGATTTTCACATGAAGTAATTTTCTGTGATAGATGAGTAATGCTTCTAAGCTGATGTAGATGGTGCTGGGGTCTAAATCAAGGCTTAACAACACTCAGTTAAATTGAATTACTGTAATCACATTACGGTGAAAATTAACATTGAGTATGCAAATTCAATACTCAAACCCCTTAAAGTCTCACCTGTGTGATTGGTACAAAAAAATGCACAAAGAATCTTCAGACTGTTTCATCTCTTGTGTATTCGTGTTTAACCCTTTGATATGTAAGGTCCCTTCTATATTGTAAAAATGTTTAAAATGAGTAAACTGTAATTCTTTAACATGTTGAAGTCTTCAAGGTAAATTGGCATACAGTGGAAAAAAAAAAAAAGCTGACATTTATGTCAGTATTCCTATATTTGTTGAAAAAAGAAGTCATCATTGCACCCTGGTACAGGGCAGAAAGCTCCAGAAGCAGAGGTCTGGAGGGAGGTTCAAGCTTACATGCGTTCATAGAAGGCATAAACTTGTATGGCTTTTCTTTTCAGTGCTACTCCAAGGGTAATCTCTAAAGTAAGAGATGATCACCAGGGACCTGACAACAAAAGACACTTGCCTTTAGTACCATTAAATGAGTTGGAGCCTGTCACTAACATCCAGATCTGGTTAGCTGATGGGGAAAGGATTATTCAGAAATTCAATGTTTCTCACAGGTAAGATTTATTTTAACACTGTCAATATGTATTTGCATCTGAACTGTTTGTATGATGCCTGTATGCATGATGAGTCTCTAATTTCTGTGAATAATCTACCTCCTCAGATCACTTAACATTGGCTGTTAAGCTGTCTAGAAAATCTCCCTTCAGATTTTGAGAAATCTTTTTCTTTTAGCTGACGAGAGAGCAACATAAGAGGAATGTGAACTGATGTTAATAGTCAGCATGTAACTGAGCATCAATGAAAATCTGAGGAAACTGCAGTAGGAGTTCTTTGTAGGTTAGTGGAAGTTAAGGTGTATGTATTGCTCATTATTGGAGGACACAGCTTTTAAGATGACAGATCTCTCACAAAATGAGTACATCTGGAGCAAATTGAGTAGTAAAAAGGCTGCTAGTCATTGGGCACAGCACCCCAGCTGGGAGATAGAGGATGTGACTTAAGAGTTGAGCCAGGGAAACCTCTAAGGAGGATCGGAGTCAGTGCACCAAGCAGGGGGGGTTGGTCACCTGCATGGCAATGTGAACAGAACCAAATGCATCCAGTGGCTCTCAAAGAGGCTTATAAGTGGGGATAACGTCAGAAGGTGTCAGCGCAGCATATGCATGCAGGAGCTTTGAGAAAGCAGGATAAACTGTTTAGCATTAAATTGTAGAACTACTGTCTTTAAAGGCCTTTCTCAAATTTGTAATCTGAGAAATTACTCCAGTACGACACAGTCACATATGGAAAGGGAATGTTTCCTGTGCTTCTCTGTGAGGCAATTTAAAGTGATCTTAGATTTAATGCAAGTCAGCCAGCAATCAAAGTAAACTGTGTATGTCGTTGTGGCTGGTCCGAAGAAAAACTCAGCAGTTGAAGGTTAATGACTGCAACTTTAACTTGTACTAATTTATTACTGTTGATGCCTAAGGTATAAACTGAAACACTGTTGCGATGTACTGCTGAAGTGTCAATTGCTATTTTAATTATAAATACTTCATTGGAGGACTTAATATCTTAATTATTCCAGGTTTCACACATTTAAGTATATTTAGAAGCTTTTTGTCTTCATGGCAAATAGCAGTTTGAACAACTGCTAAGTGCTTTTGGAGAGGGAGGGGGGAAAAAAAAAAAAGGTGAGATAAACAGAACAACAGCATTACTGATGCGATGTTCTTTTTGAAGTAGCTTGTAATAAATATTCCATCATAACATATCCTCTTGCCACAAGACCAGCGTGTTTGTGCTGTATACAGTATTTATGTATGCCCAAATAAGAAATAGGGAGAAATCCTTTTCGGGACCACGTACTTTCTTTTAATTGAGGCCTGCGTGCACAGGAATTAGATGCTGGCTGTATCTGTCCTAGTAAGTATGGCCAAGGCATGAAAACTTGGTCCTCTGTGCTGCTAAACTGTTAGGACGGCTTTCCCCCAAGCCAGCCAGCACTTTGTCAAACAATATCTAGCCTTGGTTCAGACGTTAGCTCAGGTCACAGACCATTCCCAGGGTACAGTAAACCCCCTGGGCCACCCTATGCATGGGGGAGAGGAAGGATGAGTTCAATAATTTGCTAGTAGCCAGAGTCTGCCAGTTGGCCTCTGCATCAGACAATGGGCATTGATACTATCTTTGTTTTACTGGTGTAGACGTATCCCGTCATCTTCATTTTCTAATTAAATTGGTCAATCCATATTTTTCCGCAGCAAAACCTCTGTCTTGCTCACTTGTTGCAAGGTTCTTCACACCTTAACAGGCAGCTTGAATCTGTAATGAGTTCACTGCTGCACCTGCTTTGGCAGAAGGAGACTATATTTAGACCTAGTGAACTCATAAGCTATCTAGACAATTTCTGCAGACATTTTTCTTTACTGTTATTATGGTTCTGCTACATGTACCACTCACTGGAGGCATCTTTATGCTAGCTCTTGGCTACAGAAACCTCAGGTAAGAGCTCCACCAGCTGGTTAAGAAATGGTAGGCTTGTGGAACTACCATCTGAGCCATAGCGAAGCATTTGAGTGCTCTGAGTGAAATATTCATAATTTTTCCCTTGGGATTGCTCTCAGAGTATGCAAACCCTGGTCTTCCCTCCCCAGTGGATCAGACACTTCAGGATACCCCCCTGTCTATATTCCTCTATTTCTGTGCCATCAGCTATTCATGAAGTGAGTGTCTGATTCTCTTGTCGTGGGGGCTGTGTTGTGGGATTGGGATATGTGTTGGGATTGGAGTGCTCTAATGCTGAGTTTTCTTTTTTTCTTCTCAGAATAAGCCATGTCAGAGACTTCATCACAAAGTATCAAGGATCAGAGGGAAGTGTTCCCTTCACACTGACTACTTCACTGCCGTTTCGAGAGCTGCGAGACGAGACACTCACACTAGAGGAAGCCAAGTTGCAAAACGCTGTTGTTGTTCAAAGACTTCGGAAAACAACTGAACCTTTCAGACTCTTAGTGATAAAAGCACCTGACAATGACTATAAAACTGCTACTACACCTAATGGACAGCTCAAGAGCGAGCAAAAAAACGCTCTCAAAAGTACAAGATCAAATTAGCTTTTAACTTGCCAAAAACTACATGCAGGTGGAACTAGAGAAAACCAAAAATGTAACCAGCAATATCTGGATGCACTCTCATCCTCACATACTGTGCTCTCAGAGAGCAAAACGTGTGCTGTGCTATCATCTGCTGTCATAGAAGTATTTTCGACTACATTTGGTGGTCAGAGCCTGGCTATACAACATAGCAGAGGTAATAACTGTACTACAGGTCATCCTTAGAATTTCCTTAGGTAGAAGGCCTATTAGTTCTTTAATGAGTGTATTTAGGCAGAACACTTCTCTGAGACTTAATTACTACTGATAGCACCTTTTAAGGAAAAACAGTATTTATTTTTGCACTTTGGACTAAAGTGAAACTGAACTGTTTGTTTTCACTGACATTTCGGTGTAAGCTGCTGCAGTTTGCATTCTTCTCACAGTAACTCTTAGGCAAGAGATTCAGCAGGGAAGTTCACTTTTGAACTCTTAACTAACTTGAAAGTCTTCAAGATCAGTATCTTCAGGATTTAACTTTTATCATAAGATCTGCAGTGTAATGTTCTATCAGGTCTTCACGTGGTGGTAGGTGTCTGTGTGAGAAGATAGAAATGAGGTAGTCTGGTGCATACTGCATATGAAGTGCCTCAAAATAAGCTCTGAAGGAATTGTTATTACCAATGATTGAAGTGGTTTCTGCCCCTCTTGTGCTGCTACGGGTGTCTTGCAGATTGGGTGACATTAAACTACCTAACTCATTAGGATAGAAAGCCACTTTCAGCCTTGTCACACAAAACCTTCAGCTTTTCTGGAGATTACCATACAGGAATAGTGGCTTAGAGGGACACAGTTGTTTTCGTACTATATATCTGCCCCTGTCCTGAGCTGGCCAGCTGATTGAGACACTAATGGCACGTGGCCAGGTTTCAAAGATGTTGAAAATTCTTATTTGGAAACTGAGGTTTCTTCCCCCTCTCTGCCTCGTTTCCATCTGAATCTTTTTATTTTGCTATTTGTGTACTTGAGGCATACAATTTGTAGCCAACGATTCCCTGTTTTGCTAAAGGAGAAATCAACATAAAGACTAAATGTTTTTTACTTTGTTTGCTGACTAGCACGTGGGCTTGTGAGCGGAGCTAGGGTCTCTAGGTAAGACTTATCCTGGGACCTTCAATGAGTGCTGACTAGTTTGTGCTGCCTGCACAAACAGAGGGGCTTGGGGTTTGTAGTACTTTTGTGTGGATAAATGAAAGATGGGTTCGGGATTTCCTGCTTTTGTTCTAAATAGAAAATGACTTAATTGGAGTGACTTGAATTCTGTCTAAAAGTCGTGTTGCTTCAGACTAGGGATGCGCTTACTTCATTCCCAGGGATGTAAAACTGTTTTGCTTCAGCATCTCTCCTGGTCTGTTTGGGGGCAGTGAGATGAAAGTCAACTGCTCAAATACCCATTCAATGTATTCAGAAAGCAGATCTCTGCAAACTATGCAGTTAACTGTTTTCAGTGCTATAAACACGATGTGCTACTGTGTCATTCACGTTTATGTTGCAAATAATGCCATTAAATTTTCTTTGCTCTTGCATTGACTCCTCTGCTATATGAAAAGCCTACCAGAGCTCTAGTGGTAGGAAGAAATGTGCAGACAAATCCACTAGTAAAATTTGAAAAGAGAGTCCCCTACAGACACAGATCAGCCCTCAGTTTGCAGAGCTTCCTGAACAGTGAATTTTATTAATCGTTGCTTTTGAATCTGTCTCAATGTCAAACTAAGTATTAGAAAACCATACATGCTTGATTGTAAGCTCAAGTGTTCTTATCTAAAAGGTGCATGAAATGTCACAGTATATACTATGCCTACATAGAAATTCAAATAAATAATCAGTGTAAGATTGATTAAAATTGAAGGGGGGGTATGAAATTTTAAGGTAGGTAAATCCATTTTGCTTGTTATCACAGTAAGTTTTTTGGAAAGGAGCAGGAAGTATTTAGTGTTTCAACATTGACTCATGTCTGCTATTAGTATTTTAAGAGACTGTAGCTTGATTCTGTCTGGCTATATATTGTGTTTTACTGAAGTCAACTGTTTCTGGCTACAGCTTTGGTGGTGCTTGAGTGTGTATTTGGAATTTGGAAGTGTCGTGGTCTTCATTACAAAATGAGAGCAAATCTTTAAGAACTCAAGAGTGATGCTGACTGCATTAATCCTATGTTAGACTAGAAAGTGCCTTTAAAAAAAGGCAACAGACTGTGATTGGATAACTTAGTTCCTGATTTGGAGAACATCTTTAGAATGAATACAGGACTCTTCTAAATGTAATTGGTTTCGGTCAATTTGTAAAGACTGATTAGCTACCTGTAGTGTCTGGACAGCCTAATCTCTTACTCAGAGCTGTAGACAGCTATTGTGCATTGGTCAAACAACAGTAAAACTTGCTTGATCAATGCCTGAGTTTGTGAAACACACAAATACTATCAGTTATTCATTGTTTCTTCACTGTTTTGAGTAAAGCCTATGCATTAACATAATTTACAGCAAAACTGAAATAGCCTAGAAAAGATCAAAGAAAGGAAGTGTTTTCTGTTGGTTTTTTCCTTGGTGAAGAAATGCAGGTAACAAAGATTTAACTTGTTATGAGGACATCCTATGAAGAGAAAATGAAGAAACTAAATGTTGAATTTAAGTGTTACATGCGTACCTTGTATCTAGCCTAGTATTTTAGAGCAAATTACATACTGGGGCTAAGTCACTGAGACGTCCACCTCTGTTTTGAAGCTCAGCTGGGTTCAGCCTTTAAGGGACCCCTTGGAGCCTAAAACCTTCAGCGAGTTTTCAACAAGGCCATAATAAGGCCACAATTCCAGTTTTGCATTGAAGGTCTGTTTTTAAGAAAACATTTCGATGCCGTGTTCTTTCAGAATTTTGCAAATTTGCTGTAATTATTCTTGTCAGATTAGTTTGTGCAGGATTTGCATATCGGTACTCAATGGCGTAGTTTTCAGTGGCTACCCAGGACCCACCAAGTCACCCTGTCAATAGCCGAGCTCTTTGAATCGGTCAATTCAAACATCATTTGAATCTTCTGTATAGGTAAGTCATCCTCTTCCCAAGACGAGCACGTCACCGAGTCCTCCTGTTGTCGTTGGTTTAAGCCCTCTTTTCTCAGCCTGTCTCACTGTTGAAAGAAGTCATACTTTAAAAGTTTTTTTTTGTTTGTTTTTTTTTTTTTCTCTGAGTCAGAGCGTGCTTGCAGGACCATTTTCCGTGGGCAGAGTGGTGGTGATGGTGGTGATGGACTTGTACTGCCCAAGTAACAGTGTTGGCTCCAGGGCCTTTTGAGGGCGGTGGCGGCTCTTTCCACAGCGAGCTGACTGGGTCAGGCACGGGTTTTGTGTCATCTCGCGACTAGGTGACTGGTGTGGGTATAAATTCGTACAAACAATTCAGACAACAGTGTGTCTCTTCAAAAGGATAGAGCTGGTATTTTTAGACTGGATGAAAACAGCCCCAGAAACCTTCACCTCAGGGAGGGGGTGAGACGGGTCGCTGTGAGGGGTCGGGCAAGGAGGGCGCTACGGCGGCCATTCCCTGGGCACTCGGGCTGGTTATGAGCAGCTTCCAGAGCAATAAAGCCGGGATTTTACCTCGCGGATGGCTCCTTTTCATCACAGGAAAGGCTGCGGGCGCTGCTGTCGCCGGCGGGAGCTGCCCAGCTCCTCTTCATGGTGGAAGCGGCATGGAGGGACGGAGGGTGAGGGGGTGTTCCCGCCGCCCGCGGGGGACCCGGCTCCCCGGGGCGGGGAGAGGGCTCCTCTGGCGGGGAATACCCTCTCCCGAGCCTGGAGGGCAGCGATAGCGCCTCTGCCCCTCCAGGGCCGGGGCGGGGGGAGGTCGCCACCCGCTCCCCCTCTCAGTCCCGCGGCCGCCCCGCCCCGGGCTCGCAGGTGTTGGACGGGGGTGGGCTGTCCCCTCGCTCTGCCATGGCGGGGGCTGCCAAGGACACCCCGCAGCGCCCGGAGGAGGAGGTAAGGGGCTGGGGAGGGGGAAAGGCGACTTGAGGAGCCCCTCGGCCGCAGTCCCGGGGTGAGAGCGGGGCTGGGGTCTCGCCCGCCCCCTCTTGCTCCGGCGCGCAGGGGCTTAATTTCCATTGCCGGTAGGTTACGGGGAGGAGGGTGAGCACTCTCAGGGGTGTTTGGAGCAGCCTGAACTTGCTGCTGCCGTGTCTTCTGTGGTGCTCTTAAATGCCGCCCCCCTTCTCTCCCACCCAGAAGCTCCGTGTAACTCTGATATTGTCCCTGGAGCGCACTGTCTCCCTCCGGGGCCGTCTCCGAGCAAGGCCGATAGGGTGTCGGTGGAGGAGAGGGGCGGGC
>JAOXNO010000024.1:112902750-112932984 GCA_028565335.1 Limnodromus scolopaceus
GGAAGTGTTCAAGGCCAGGCTGGATGGGGCTTTGAGCAACCTGGTCTAGTGGGAGGTGTCCCTGCCCGTGGCAGGGTTGGAACTCGATGATCTTTAAGGTCCCTTCCAACCCAAACCATTCTATGATTCTATGATTCTACTCATAAAGAAGGACATATACAGGTGTGAAGCAAGAAAATTGGAAAGGATTGTTCCATGTTAAAATAACCCAAGCTTGTCTATTCCATAGGACATTTATTGAGGGTTTTATATTTTGGAAGTCAAGGGGAGACTGAGTAGTTTGTACAATAGGGAGTCTTTTATCACTGCTCGATCTCATGCGTTATAAGGATATATTGTAGTATTGTATGATATTTTGAATTAATTATGAATTTTGAACAAATACAACCCCCCAACTTGATTCACAACAAAAATCTAAGAGTAACTTTGGTATCCTGAGTAAAGAAGTTGAATTTTCATGGAAAATAATCCCAGATTTTTAGCTCTTCTGTCGTGTGGTTTTAGGGCTACAGAAATTTGTTGGTGGGCAGCTTATATCTGACAAAGACTAGAAAGCAAGTATATTCTGGAAGAAGGCTGAGATCAGCTGCTCTTGGCTCCAGCAGGAACAGGGCCTTCGGGTC
Organism: Limnodromus scolopaceus; assembly: GCA_028565335.1. Classification (NCBI taxonomy): domain Eukaryota; kingdom Metazoa; phylum Chordata; class Aves; order Charadriiformes; family Scolopacidae; genus Limnodromus; species Limnodromus scolopaceus. Next base: position 112,903,374 of record JAOXNO010000024.1, read on the forward strand.
AAAGTTAAGCTTTTTGTCAAGAGCCCCATGGGAAAAGAGGATCTTGCTGCTGTTTCTCTTTTCAGGATTTGGTTTGTGGCCAGGTAAATTGAATGCTTTCCAATGAGCACTGAATTAACTGAGTAACGAAGTTATTAAAAAATAAAATAATGACATTTTTATATAAATGCAATTGGATGTATTCTGATGCCTTTTTTTTCAGTTCTTTGACAATACTGCAAATACATGTGTTTAGTATTAAATGGATATTAAAGTAATTTCCATCCTAGCACAAGCATGAACTTATCAATCCTTTGCACTGTAAAACAACTTCTGTACAACTTGCACTTCTTACAGGAAAAGTGCTTATCTAACCGGCCTTTAATATGTGTTCATCAAACAGCTGCTTTCTTTCCAGAAGAATTTTGTCTGGTTTATTTTGTAATGGTAGTTTTTTTAAGGCAGTTTTGTTCCTACACTTTGAAGGAGGTTAGACTGTATTTACACAGAGTGAAAAAAAAATAGGTCTTCCATTAACTTAAAAATAAGTTAGTATTGTGATATTTTTCTTACTCTTTAAGTATCTAGAGTGAAGCAATGGAATTGTCTCAGTCAGAAAAGGTTGTCAGCAAAGCAAGAACATTAGTCAAGAAGGTGAACGTTTAACTATAGCTTAACGCTGTACTCAGTATAAAAAAAGTCATCAATCACTATTGGTCTTTTTTATGCAATGTGTTTAAAAGGCATAAGCAGACATTGACTTGATGAAGTACCCAAACCTGGTCAGATACTTTGTCACAGCAGATAATAGTAGACAATGAGATATTAAGCAGCTTCAGCAAGGCTCTGAAAACTCACTGACATTAATGAGGAAAAGAAAATATGGGAAGAGGATGGAAAGGAGGAAGAATACTAAGAGAGTTATTGCTGAAAAGTTGCAGGAAGAACTATGAAACTATTTTACTGTGGTGACTCTGTCTGGACACCAGTCTGGAAGAGCTCACACTTTTGGAGAGGAAGGTAGATTCCCTGAGATGTGTCAGGATTTTACCCTTATTTGTGTTTGTCATTGCTGGCCAGCTGTGAATGAACTGGGGACTGGGGACTGGAGGGCCAGAGAATACCAGAACCTGGCACTTTCCTTGTAAATGCTCAGCTCCCAGCGATGCTGTCCATCCCAAAGAGCAGTGCGGGAAAGCCATTGTTTCACTAAACTATTTACCCACATTACTCTTTTGTATTCAAGGTTTTCAGTTCACGATTGCAAAATAGTCAGCTGACCCCCAATGTCAGTAGTGCTGTTGTGAAGGGATTAATCTGTTTTCTCTTTTATGTGTTTGGATATTTTTTGTTGGGTTTTTTGGTCATCTAATTACATTGTTTAATGTCTGATTTACAAGAATACAGGAGAGCCCTGATGCTGCTGCAGCTCAGACTTTTAGGAAATAATAGCATCTGACCACTTCCTCAATATCATGGCGTTTGACAAGTGTTGCTTGCCTGAAATAGTTTTTAGACTAATGTAATTCATTGCAGGTTAATGGCAATGTCTGAATTTAAGTTATTGTGGCTCTTTTTTAAGCCACCTTCCTCACCACAAGATGATTCTTTTGTATTTGAAGTGATTAGGGGTTTTGCTGTTGACTTAAATGAAGCAAATTGTCATGTACCCAAGTAGGTACAGACACTAGGAACTTTTCCAGTGGCCTGTCCATTATCTTTTATGCTGTTTTCAGCATTTTTAAGTGTATCAACATATTTGCGCTTGCTTGAAGTAGCAATGAAGAGGCTAGAGTTGAGAGGAAAACTGAAGGCATTAAAATTGGAAGAGGGAATCGTTGGTAATAAGTAGGTTCATGTAAAAATTCCTGAAGTATGCAAAGACATGTGACAACAGAGTTTAGTTTTCAGTGATTCTTTCTAATAAATGTGTAGTCTGAGACATGTGCTAAGGAATGGCATTATAGGTGTGCTGTTACAGTGCATGTGCAAGAAGATTGAGTCTGTTCTGAGTGGGATATTAAGTATAGCTCTTTTCCTTCAGATTTGCTGGGCTTTTTCTATTTTATGGAAGTACTTGTATACATTTTACATTAATCTGTGTATTTAATGCACGCTAACGTTTCATACTCAAAAACATGGCATTATTGTAGTTAGAAGAACTTCATAAAATAAATAAAATCATAAAACATAAAATAAAACATAAAATAAATCACATTATATTGATTATTAGCAGGAAAATTCAATGTGCTTTGCTATCATTATGTTGAGATTGTTGACATTTGTTAATCTTTGCAGGATGCTGGCATGTACACCCTTCACAGTAGTGTCTTATTTTTTTATGTGGTACCTGCCTCCTTTTGTATCAGGAAGAGTTGCGTGGTACCTGACTTTCTACTGCCTTTTCCAAGCACTGACCACAGTAAGTAGATTACAGGTCGTGATGTTCTCAGCAGTTGCTTGCTTGTTTTCTGTCTATGTTAATGCACTCAGGTTTAGTAAACTGAGATTTACTGACACTTTACATTTGATTTCCACTTCTAGTGTGTTGAAGGGATAAGCAGATGTCCTTTTTTGTCAAACTCTCTGCTGGTTGACGGATTCTGCCAACGCGTTCTCTGGCAAATGACCTGCTCATTCAGATAGATTAACTTCAGTCACTTTCATTGGCAGAGCCCTAGATACTCAACTCAGTCTTGTACAGACCCACAGAGACATTTGGATTCCTAATTCCAGTTAGACATCTAACTTCTCATAATTCCTGTGTTAAGAAGCAGATTAGGAGACCAAGTAGGTTTGTGGCCTTAGTTCTGGGTGTTTTGACTCAAGCAAGAAGACAATGGGAAGTCCTGAAATACAGAGCTCAAATAGTCCTGATAGCAGACATCACAATATTCACACTTGGATAGAAGAGTTTGAGCACATGAATTTTTTTAATACAGCCCAGAACTTGCAATATTTATGCAGAAGCCGTTATTTCAAGGGATCCCGAAGAACTTTTCTGATACATTCCATACTGCACATGTAGGGGTTGCATCACCCATTTTGCCTTGTAGCCAATATCAAGGTGAAACAAGGTGTCTTCAGTGCAAAGCAGTATCGGGCAGCAGATTAGCGCTGGAAGTGAGACAGCTGCTTTGCTATTTGGCAGGGTGTGTCCCGGCTGATTGAATTTCACTGGATCGTGTTTTGAAAAAGTGGCTTCTAGGCATTTAAAAAGTTTGTATTTCTTGTTTGAGAGTCTGAGAGTTTGGCCTATATGTTGTTCTGACATTTTTGAAGCTATTTTTATTTTAGCTCAACGCTATGACGACAGGGTCCTACTCACATCATGACCATCCAAAAGTTGAAGTCTTTAATGTTCAATAGTTATTTTCAATGAAGTACGACTGGAGATAAGGCTTCTCCTGCAGTAAAAGTGGGGCTCATTTACCCAGCATTGCAATAAATATTATCAGTGCATTGTTTCCACCAAGATTTTACTGCACTCTATCAATTGCATGCTAGATACAGTGCTGTAAAAACAAACAAGCAACACTCCTAATCTACCGTTTTTTCAGTAAATGGACACAGCAATTGGGTGTTTCTATCTATTCTCAACGTAGATTAAGGAGTGTGTGGCAAAATGGTGCTGAAGACAAAGTTTTCACAATTATCTCCTGGAATTACATAGTGAGACAGATATTTGAACTATTTTGGGGATTTATACACTCTTCTGTCTTGAATAAAGTGGAAAATTGTGTTGTCTTCCTTATGGCTTTGCTTCCTGTTAGCTCAAGCTAGGAACACGATAGTCTCCTAGTGCAAGGAAAACTATATGCTTTATTGCCTAGCTATGAAGGACATTTTCCCAAGGAAGCTGAAGGAGCACAGCATTAAGTTATTATTTATATCATGAAAGTTAGTAAGTTAGTTTTGTTTTTTTTTTCATTTTATGTGCTTTACAAATCAGAAAGACAGGTCTACATGCTAAAAAATACAATGTTCTAAATAAGTGAATTCCGAGGTCACATTAAAACACTTTCTGGGATACCAAAAGAATGCAGCATTTACCCTGACATTTCCTAAGTGATGTTCTTTCTTTGCATAGTTATTCCAAGTACCGTATTCTGCCCTCACCATGTTTCTCAGCACGGACCAGAAGGAGAGAGATTCTGCAACTGCATACCGTGAGTGTGATCTGGGCTTTCTCATGTGGATTAGGGCTGAGTTTTATTTAAAATCATTTTTTATCTATAGGAAGTTCCTAATGGTTTGTGTCCCTAAACTGGACTTTTATATGAGATTTCTAATACCTGATGAAAAATATTTTGTCTTGTAAATGCTTCAATTTTTCTAGCTAAATAGGAGACATTAATGTTTTATTGTCTCAAATTGTCTCATTAGCTATAAACTGGTTTTGGTTTATTGCTAGCCAGATGAAACAATAAAAATCACTCTTACCCAAGCCAGGGTAGGGAATAATGACTTCATTTAAAGGTGATTTGTAGGGGAAAAAAACAAAGTGCTGACTTTCTTTAACATTCAATTAAAGAAAGTCTGAAAGTAATTTTGAGTATTTAGGGGTGGTGGTGGTGGGGGGTATTCAGATTTCCTTAGGTTCATGTGTTTTATGTTATAAATTCAAATCCCAAAACTATTTTCTTTGACAAAAATTCTAGAACTCATAGAATCAAGACAGTTAGCCTCACCAAAAAAGGAGAGTAATTTTGTGTGCATGTCCACACCTGCTGAAATCTCTCTTTTTATTTCATCTGCATTTATTTAATTCTAACATACACCAGGTAGTTTAAGGACAGATCTTGCTTTTATGGAACTAGTACTCTGACTGTGTTAGTTAAAAGAATGAGGGCTTCCAGACTAGCTCTGGAACATCTCCAGCTCTACAACAATCACAACCAGGCAAAATTTTTGCTTTGAAGCAGATTGATCGGACCAAAAAAGTGCAATATTTTCAGGATTTCCTGTATAGATCATACATTGAATGTAAGAACAGTTTCTTCCATTCCTACTCTATTCACCTCGGTTCTCACGCTCTGTTCTCATTCTTCACTATGTAACTGCTGTCAGTCATGGCCACCAACATTAAGCAAGGTAAAGAGAAGAGAGTCAAATATCACATAAAAGACTTTTCTATGTCTTAACTTGTCCTTCAGTGTTGCTTTAGAACGACTAGTAATTTTTCTGTTGCATCTCTTTTCTCTTCCTAACAGGAGCCCTTTTCTCTTCCATTAGTCCTTCTAACCATCAACATACTTGCTTGAGTATGTTGAAAGCTAGACCGTAGAGGCACAATGAAATGGCCTGAAGTGCTAAAAAAAGGTGTCAGAAATTCTGAATACAATACTCCCTGAGCAACCCAATCCCCTTCCAGCACACGGAACAGTTGTAATTTGCATCATCATCAACTGTCTCAGGAGAAAGTCTGGACTAGCAGTCATAGGACAGGACTAAACAGCGGGAGATTCCAGTTGTGTTATATTCTTTGGCACTGACTGTATTCTGAGTCATCTGGCCTAAATTCTAACTAATTCCATGTACCTAGTGTTTTCTATTGTCTGATTTTATGTCTTCAGAGGCTGTGATCCAAATAAATCTGCTTTCCTGTCTGCTAGTCCCATGCAAGGATTCATAGGCATGTGAAATTTTTGCTCATAAAAGCTGTTGAACTCCATGGCTGAGAGGTGTTATACATTTATAGTGTCATTTTATTGTTCAGAAAGGGTTTAACTTTTGAGTGTCCTGCTATTCTCCTAAGCCAAGTTAGGGTGGTGGGATGAACCATAGTTTTAGCTTTTCAAATGTCAGTATTTTTGTATATTTTGAAATGATATTTGTTTGGAGCCAACTTTTCTTGTAATGGTTATGATTATGTGAGAAATTTTTTTCCCCTCTTTTTTTAAACAAGTGTTTTGCACTTTTGCCTCTCTTTGGGTTTCATAGAGAATTCTTGTTGATGACTTTCTTGGATGCAGTCAGTTGTTCAGGCGTTTTTTCAGCTGTTTAAAGAAAACCAGCTGTATAATACAAAGTATGCTTTCAAAAAAGATGTTGGGATCAGAGGATCCATTACCCTCTACTGGAGACAAGCAGAACTACTTACTATAAATTTTGTCCTGCTCCTTACTATGAATGCAAGGTAGAAATACTGGATTCCAAAGTTGCTTTAACATAAATCCAACTTACATTCTGGGCAAATATAACTTACTTCAAGGTATGATCTGCTTTCTGAAAGATCAGCTTTCTTAACTGAAGTGGAAAGTACTACATTGTAAATTCTTAGCACACAAGAAAATTTGAAATATATCTGTTGCTCAGATCTTGCTAGTTCTTATGAAGTGAGGTTTTATAATGGTTGTATTTCTGTTGCCTCTAATGATGCTTCTGAGTTTTATTCTATGCAAGCGTTTGGTAAAATGTAGATATTGTATGTATGTAACCTAGATAAAATGTGTATAATCTAGATAAAGGTTATAAACGTGCAGGTGGTGTTTTGAATGAAAGGTGTGGCTCAGGTGCATTACCTTTGCACCGAGTAGTCAACAGTTTGGAAGCTCTGCAAGGCCCAAATGAGACTAGTTTGTATCCAAACACTTTGTATCAGGTTGGGGTGAGAATTTTCACTCTCTGCCAGCATTTTTGTGTGTATGGACTGAATTGTAACATCACTAGTGAGACTGGCCATGAAGTTTAGGGAAGAAACTTTTTTTTTTTTAACTTCCCATTGATTTAAATTAACGTTACATGAAGCCTCAAATTTTCCAGTCAGAAGCAATGTCTGTTTGGGAACATAGAAGCAACAGCTCAAACGATCCAAGGTCTCCCAGGGAGCCTCTATTTCTTTTTCCTTACTTGATCTTCCATAGCTATGTACAGCCCTCATTACTGTGCTGTGTGAACACCTTGCAGGCTGTGTGCATTGCCCTCCTGTTAGGTGGAGAAGTACTTTTATTCCTTTCCATGGATACATGAAAAGACATGTGTCCAAGGTCAGCTAGGAAGACTGTTACAGAGCAGGGAACTTGAATAAACTGGAACCTACGAGCTTTTGAAATGCCTGTCACTTCCCAGGGAGAATATGATAACCACCAGGCCAGAGACCACTCTGGAAGCAGCCCTTCAAAATCACAGAACGACATGGGGTTGGAAGGGACCTCCAGAGATCATCTAGTCCAACTCCCCTGCCAAAGCAGGTCCACCCAGAGCAGGTTGCACAGGAAAGCGTCCAGGCAGGTTTTTAATGTCTCCAGAGAAGGAGACTCCACCACCTCGCTGGGCAGCCTGTTCCAGTGCTCTGCCACCCTCAAAGTAAAGAAGTTCCTCCTCATGTTTAGGTGGAACTTCTTATATTCAAGTTCGTGCCCGTTTCCTCTTGTCCTGTCACTGGGCACCACCAAAAAAAGACCAGCCCCATCCTCTTGACACCCACCCTTTAAGTATTTATAAGCATTGATAAGATCCCCCCTCAGCCTTCTCTTCCTAGACTAAAAAGACCCAAGTCCCTCAGCCTCTCCTCGTAAGGGAGATGCTCCAGGCCCCTAATTATCCTAAAAACCCCCCATGGTGCTTCTGAGAAAGGAACATAGGACCCCTGGAGCCACCAAGAGAGAATAAATAGAAAAAAGTCTCATGTTTAGGTCATCAAGAAGAGCATTCTCTCATAAACAGGGAGTCTTGGTCCCTGTTCCTAATCTGTTCATGTATACAACCCTATGTATCTTTACACAAAATGCATAAATAGTGTCTGGAGCTAAGACAGGGATTCAGTTTATCTTTGTGCCGTGGGGATGCTGGCTGTGGCCATATGGCATGAAAGCAGGAGTGGTAGGCTTGAAATCCCTCAGGGTGAGAAGGATCTAGAACCCAGATTACTCACCACTCGCCTGCGACGGAGCTGTAACAACTACTCGCCTCATTGACTGATTTTGAATATGTGAAGCATGATCTGGATGGCCATGGTTAGATCTTTGCCTTCCCAAATGGAGACTTTAGTTGGTTTTTTTCAAATGATCCCTTGTTCTGATGGTACTTGGAGTGTTAGTGGTCTGAATCATTCTCTGAGGCCAAGGTAGCTAGTTCTGCCTGAGTGCGTCCTTAGGCAGTTGAGAACAGCATCTGCTGTTTTCAAGAGCTTTGCAGCTGTATTATTTCCACCAGAAGCCTGAGGTAAGTATCATTTTTATTTTACAGTTGGAGAACCTAGAGGACTGATCAGATAAGTGGCTTGAAAAATGTTTCACAAGTTGCTGTCAAGCTTGAGATGAAAAGTCTGATGTTATGGCTCCAAGTCCTGCTTTGCAAAAATGGCAGTCAAAATTTAAAGTGTGGTTCTGCTCTGGTCCTCAATATGAAAGGTTTCTATGCCATCCCCCTGTGGCTCTTAATCTCAGCCGTATAAATCATGCAGCCTCTATAAAAGAGGCTCTTCCATGAAGGCTTCTAAAAGCTGATCAGAAAATAGATGACAAAACTCTCTTTCCTTGAATTTGTTCTATTTCTGACCTTCCAGTTCTGCTGTTCTTGGTATTGCTTTTTCTGTTTGTTCCCTGTAAAAGAAAATGGTTTGATGAGGTTTCTCTTCATTGAAACAGATGAGCAAGCTTGCAGACGGTGGAGGAATCGAGTTCTCATCCTCAGTGCCCCTTTGTGCTTTTTTCTTTAGGAATGACCATGGAAGTGCTTGGGACCTTGATCGGAGCTGCACTTCAGGGGCAGATTGTGGCCAGCGCTCACGTCTCTCATCACTGCACTGTGACTCCCCCAGTAAACACAACCGACTCCTGGTATGACGCTCCCAGCTTTCCAGACCCCTCAGATCCCCTCTCTCATCAAGTAAGTGTTGATAGGAGCACACTAAAATCTCTTAGGAAGAGGGGTGGGGCTGTTTCTGTAACACCATATCATATCCAGCCGGATGAGCAGGAACTTAACTTCCTTGAAATCAGTAATGCTGGACTTGAGACACTGACCTTGTTGCAAACGAGGCTTCCTGTGTCTTTGCAAGCCCTTCTCAGCGTGGCAGCAGAATTACACCGAGGAGCTTTGCTGAAGATGCCAAACCGTAAAGTAGCTAGGAGGTATATGGCCACCCTTTGTTTTCACTAGGGGCTGATTTACAGTTTAAAATAGTATTATTACAGAATACTAAAGCAAAAGAATTTTTTAAAGCTTTATTCAAGGATCAGTGTGATCAGACTTAGAAACAATAAATGTGATCTAATGGTGTGTGGAGTGTCCTTGGAGGCTTTGTTCCCGTGGTTAATTGGAAGCAAAGATTTTTGAATATGCTCAAGTATTTCACTAAGTAACTGGGAAAACAAGCATGCAAGCTATCGTATTCTCAAAACATTGACATGAAAGTGTGATTTCTGAAATTCATTAGAGCCTAAAGGAAGATTTTATTATCATTATGTATAAATGCAGTAACTGTAGTAATTATGTTTAGATCAGTACTGAAGCCTTTCCTACCCAGCATAGATACAGAGCCAGATTTTGTGGTCTGTGTTACTAGATCTACTGGATTTACTGAAAATCAGAATCACTCTAGGGATGCTGCATGTTTTTGATGGATGACTGTGTATGTCTGTAGCTAGTCTCAACATAAGCAAATTTTTAAAACATTCAAGTTGCCAACACAGTAGCCCTTTTGTTCACAGCTCCTGTTTTTTTTTGCAAGAAATATATACTTATGTGCCCTGGATTTATCCTAACGTAGGTGTTGTTTATAAATGAACTGCAGAAGTGAACATTTTTCAGAGGGGTATAAGACAGACAGTTGGCTGTATGTAGACGGGCATTTCTTCATTTGCAGATGACTCACCAGAAAGAGACTGAAATTTTCATAATAACTTGACACTCTACTGTCACAATTTCATATATGTCTTTTTCTTTCCAAAGGCAAAAGTTTATATGATTGCAGCAGGGGTCATAGGAGGTGTGTATCTTCTTGGAATTGTCATTCTTTTTCTCGGAGTAAAGGAAAAAGATGGTAAGATATATTTAAGTATGCCTAGATTTAATAATAATAATTTCACATTCATTTCTGAAAAAGATTGTTATTTTATGTATTCTGCTCCTCTTAGATCCTTATGCCTTAAATTCAGACAGAGCAATTCCTTTTTGTAAGGGGCTTGGACTCACCATGAAGCATGGTCCATATGTGAAGCTTACAGCTTCATTTCTTCTCATCTCGACAGCAGTTCAGGTAACTTCAGACTCTCTAAGTCTGTGCGTTGGCCTCATTCCAGTCCCAGCATGGGAGAGTCTGCGGCAGCTAAAATGCAAATAACCTTTGGCTGGTGACTGGAGGTTGTGATCTAGGGGGTGGTGCCTTTCCCTACAAATCAGTAGGGAACCAAAGCCCCCTTTTTGGTGCCTGGGGGCCTGTGTGGCTGGAGATGGTTCTTTCAAATGAGAAGCAAAACTGAAGTCCTGACCATTTAAAGATGGCTTCTTTTTTTCTTTCTTTTTTTTTTTTTTTTCTCATAAAAGGTGAGGAACTAGTCCTAGTGACCCAGATTAGGTCATTATATGTTACCCAGCTACAGTGTCCTGTGGTTTCAGTTGCTTAGAGAATGCTTTTTCTCTTTCCTCTGTTCTTCTCTGTAGTGTGTGCCACTTCAAACCATTGCCCCTTTCCTTTGCATAGGTGGCTGTTCTCAGATAGTGGCTGAACTGGTTCTTATGGAGTCTTTTGTCACAGAAGGCATTAGGTCAGAGTAAGATGATGTTCAGAGGCAGGAGGTCTTACCTGTCTCAGAGATAGATGGAGTTAATTTTCAAATGAGGACCTGCAGTTTAATGTGGCTCTCGCAAAAAGATGCAATATGTCCTCCCATAGAGAGGACCTGTAAAAAACCACTCAGTAAGAAACCCTTACTCTCCATAGTCCAGCACTCTTTTTAAAGTTTGATTTTTGAGCTATGCTCGACTCGGTGAATATGTTATTTTAATGTGAACCTGTGCATATCAGTTGAAGTTGGCTTTAGTTTGAAAAGCCAGTAATATTCACATTTTTGTCAACAGACTCTTAGTCACATGAGCCATTGATCAGGTGAATATCAAGACAGAAGGGAAGAACAGGGCATGTAAGAGGGCAGCCCTGTGTTCACCAGCAGTCCTGGGGAATCAGTAAGTTCCTCAGAAGGAAAAAGCCTGTTTGCCAAAGAAGCACTGAAGTTTCTCATTGGCCTGGTTTTGATCACAGTTAGTAGGCTGTCCTTTATCTATCGGTCCTTGCTGGAAGGCCCAAGGATGTGAAACAGTAGTAGAAGGATTTCTGCCTACACCTGGGAGCTGCAGGCACCAGAGAGCAACAGCAGAGACAGGGAGAAGATGAAAGATGAAAGGTGCCTTATGGTCCACATCCTTCCAGCATCCACGCAGTAAGGATACAGCACACAGCTGATGGCTGGCCGCCAGCTACTCACTGGCAACACCCAGAGAGGAAAAGATGTTCTGTCAGTCCATATCTCTTTAATTTTCTATTTGTACAGACTGAAGCAGAGGTGTGAGGGGAGGCAAAAGCTGGAAGCTGCATTGCTGCAGTTCAGCCAGCATGAGCAACCCTTGCTATTGTTATTGAAGGGAGGGACACTGACTTCATGGAACTCAGTGAGTGGATTACTGATAAGCGAAGGAATAGGCAGGTAAAGATGCATTGGCCACAGTCCCAGAGTGTGATATTCTACATCTAAAATGACGGCAGTGTAAACGGGAGGACAAGCTAGGGAAGGCTTTGGTGGCAATGGAGAAGGGATATAACTTTTATCCTAATTTGTATGCAGATGATTGGCCACTTATAATCTACAAGTGCACAAAGGAGCAAGAGTTGATCATACTGCTGTGGCACGTGTATTAAATCCTCCTCTGTCATTCCGCTTCTGCAGAATTGCTGGAGCTGGGCCTGAACCATATTCTGGTGTTCAGAACCCCCCTGAATTCTGCAAAAGCAAGGTGGCAGTGGCTTAATGTGCCATTATAACACAGTGAAGCTCATCCAATGAGTGCTCAGACTTATGGAGATATTTGACCCAAAGCTACACTCTATAGCCAAGGTTGTATACAAAACCAGCAGGCAGCTGCTTTACTATGGGAAGCTGTCATGATCATAACCCCAGCTTGTTTTGGAGTAACTTGTTTTGGAGTCAGAGCTTCTGATTAAATATTTATGGCATTGCTATGGAAAAGGAAAGGCAATTTATTGCAGTAATCTGCAGCTGTGGCTGTGACAACACCACAAGGCAATTGCAACATAGGGAATAAAGCCTTTAGACAGAATCCTCTTGTAAGGTAGTTCCTGTTTTAGTCATTTTTATGCTGTATTAGGTACATGGTTTGTCTCTTGCTTGCCCCAATATTATTCCTATGTTACTTCAGTGCAACAGGAGAGTTATTGCTTCTTTAAATTTTTGCTAATGAAGGAAATATGAGACTCCCAAACCCAACATTTAACAGATCAGTCACAACTGTGTTTGTCTGCTATGGAGCAGGACGTCATTTTTGTCTTTTTGTTTTTCCTTTCTTTTTTGATTGTCACCAAATGTCTTCAATTCAACAGCTGGAGCAGAGCAACTTTGTCCTATTCTGCACTCACGCTGCTGATCTTCGCAATCACTTCCAGTATTTGGTGGTGACCATCTTGGTGAGTTGCACTTCCCTCCCATCTTTCTATTTGATAACTGGTTCTCACTGGGTTTTGGCACAGAATAACAGAAGACAAGAACAGTTTTTTTGTCTGGACAGAGCTGTTAAGAAGCTACACTATCTTTTGCATTGCCTGTTCGAAATAAAGCTGGTGTTCTCTGCTGTACTAAAAAATTAATGCTTTGGAGCTTTTAATTCATTCCTTCTTGCTTTTACCTGTAAGTTACTTCGTGCTCCTATAAAAGACAAAAGCTGCTGCCAGAAAGGGGGTCTGGAACTGTAGCTCCTTTTTCCCTTTCCTTAGGCTGATATACTGAAAATTAAACAACTTTAATTTTGGTATTCATACACATGAGCCTTCTGGGCCAGGCAGCTTGCAAGGATAAATGTTTGAAATATCCAGAGATGTGAAGATTACTCTCTAGAGCAATTGGCAGTGTGATAAAAAGATCCTTTTACAGAACCTTTTCTCTTGACGTGCAGAGGTAGAATTCTGCTTGCTTAGGTGATACTTAAAACTGAGATTACACACTATTCCTGTATTCCATGATTTACTTTATGATTGCAATTAGTATTAGTCAAAAACCGCTATTTTCATTCTTCTGGCCACAGTCTTTAAACACAAGTAGAACAATTAATGCTGCATAATTACTGGGATGGACATGTACTGCACTTTCAAAATATTTTGTAGAGAAGTTGTCTACCATATAGAATACTGCAGCAGTGATTTTCAGGGAAGATGTTGCATGGCTTCTGAGCCATTTGACACAGAGACTTTGTGGAACCATCTTAGGGTAACGTCATTTCCACTTCTTGGTTGCAGCCTCCCACCCTTTCTACCCCTTCTTGATTCTTCCTTTCCCACAGTATAAGACAGATCTTTTCCAATTATTAAAACCACAATATTGGAGGGCAAGGGGTGACTCTTGGGTATCTTCAGGCTCTGCAAGTAATGGACACCAAGAAGGGAGATAAGAACTAGAGGAGTTAAAGTCAGTAAAGAGTCAAATATAACTGTAACAATGAGATGATAACTGAATTTAGGTCAATTGTAAGACTGTCAAGAGTAGCAATACTTCATTGTATTGGTACTATGTTGCCTGTGGTTATTGCTGCTACCAAGTGAGTATTACGATATATGACATGGTAATGTTGACTGTAAGCGATTATTTCTCTTACAGGTTGTTCCTGAGAATAAACATGTAGTATGGGATAGGTACTCTAAGTATGTCTCAAGATAAGTGTATCTTGTGCTTCAGCTTTTCTCCTGTACAATGACGTAGAGCTTAATTCACTTGTCACTTGTCAGGTTTGGTTCCTGAGGCAAAAGGTGCTAGCACAAAGTATGACAATTTGCAATATGTTTGAACTTCAATGACTGTGTCATGTATAACTTTAACTGCTGTGTCTTACGTTAGGAAAAGGAAATTTTAAGATACTGCCTTCTGTGGAAAGGCCTCTCACAGATAGGTATTGTTTGTAATATGTAATAGTGAATCAAAACAAAAAAAAAATCATTCAAAGGGTGAGGAGAAACAGGAATCTGCAAGTTCATCTTCCTTTCAGACCTTAATGCATTAGACAAAAAGATGTCTGTGAGCTCTGCAGCTGAAGAAGACAGTGGCAGTAAGCTCAGTACAGATACAGGCTTTTTTTGTCCATTGTAGGTATCAGCAGCTGTGAGCATTCCTTTCTGGCAGAAGTTTCTGCAGCGATTTGGCAAGAAGTGTGCAGCATGTGGGATTTCGGTAAGCAAATCCTTTGCGAAAAAAATCTGTTTGTGCTCACTTCATTTGACAACTGGAGCCACTTCAGGAGCTCTTTCAAGTGCTTGTAACCTCGAGCTACCTGAAACTTGTTGAGTTTCAGAATTTATTTTAAATCATTTGTACGAAAGTTCAGACAGATTCCAAGTTTCCAAGAGAAACTTTTGAGAAATGGATTGATGCTGAAGGGAGGTTCCAGCTTCTTTAAGAATCTGCACATCTGCATTTCACTGGTCTCAGAAGTGAACCCCAATGAGGTCTTATAAATTCAGATCTGCCTTGCCTCGGGTTGAGAAATTATCTGTTGTACAAGGCTTGTTTTCTCTTTCTATATGGTGCTGAGTTGACCACATCTGTAATTCAGTCCCAGAGGAGGAAACAGAAGTCTGTTACACATCCTTCTTTAGAAATGCAAGTAGGCAGGGGTGCCCACTTCCCTCTGAACAGAGACAGACGGTTATTAGCAAAGTAAAGAAATAGGTGACCTACCTGAGAAAAGAAGCCTCGTTTAACTCTGACACAGCTCTGCAAAGCCAGCTCAGTGAGCCTGCCCTCCTCTCTGATGGGTTATTTTAAGTCCTTCACTTAGCGCAGACAGCAGCAATTTTCTGTCATCATCCTCAGTGAGTCATTCTATAGGCCTGTTCTTCCCCATTTTTTCCCTGTTTACCTTCAATTACCTCTTATGAAAGAGGAAAGAAAAATTGTCTGCCTTGTGCACAACAAAGCATGAGGACTTGGAAAATCCAGCCTGAAGCTGTATGTCAAAATCTGAACAAGTTGAAAAGTTTAGGTCTGGTGACAATTGTTGAACATAATTGAACAGTTAAAATTTTTGGAACTAAAAACTCTGTGTTGGAATAATTTCCAAAGAATCAGAATTATCTTTAAAACCCAAGTTCCAAATCTGCTGAATTGTTACCCATTTTGAGGCAGGCATCTGGAATCCAAATCCCATCCTCATTTCTTTTTACCACTTGAACAAAAAGAATTGCCAAAAGCAGTATTGGATCATTGACTGGACCAGGGAATGCAGATTTCCTCCTTAGGAAATCTACTCCTCTGTCTACTTGGCTACAAAAAATCCTTTCTTCAACTGACTTGGTTCTATAAATTTAGTTTAACATGACTGGAAAGCCTGTCAGCACCTCTGTAAACATGGTTTAACTTAATTTTACAGTTGAGTTGCTTGACTGTATTATGGTCTAAGTGGGAGCTGGACGAAAAAAAGCCACCTCTCTATTTCACCTTGTAGACATTACTCAAGGGACTCAGTGTGTGCTCAGCGATGGATTTCGTCTGGCAACAAATCCAGGGGCTTCCTATACTACCACCTTGTGTGATCTGTTCAACTAATCTGTTCTCTCTCAATGTAAAATAAAATCACATCACTTAAGGCTCCTATGATTGTCATTGGGGAATGTTCTCCTGGAAGCAAAGGAGACAGGGGAGAAAATAAGTTTTTTTCTCAAGGTTTTGACCTTACTCAGCTTTCAGGGTTAAGATAGAATTTGTAATTCAGCTTCCTGGAAAAAAATCCACACTGCTCCAGAGTAATTTTTCCTGTTAAAGTAGTTCTATGTTGAAGAGACCCCTGAAAGAGTATAGAAGACAGGGTAGGTAGATAAGCAACAAGAATCTTGGCTTCTTCCAGTGGTATTGCTCCCTTTTATACTCATTCCTCCACAGAGGTGACAAACAGTCTAAGTACTAAGTATCTAAACTTGCTAGAAATTTAAAGCCTAGATCTTCTGGAAGTACAGGGTCATACCCAAGCAGGATCCTTGATGGCATTCTTCCCATGATCAGGTTGGTGCACTGGCAAGAAATTATTCTCTTCTGTTTATTTCCTTCTGCCTCCATGTGCTATGTTCATTTAGATTGTCTGCTTTGCCCTCATGGGGCAAACGTTAAGCTTGCACTCAGTAAGTCTCCCAGCTGGTGACTGGAGGTGAAGTTGCCATGAGAAATTTTAAGAAGTGTGGCAGCTTGTTGGTTCATGGTTTTGGAAGGGTGTCTAAAAGTGGAGGATTTCTCTCTCACAAAACTCTAGCGTTTTGGAGGATTTAGTAAAAAATAAAAACAAATCCAAAAATGCCCCCAGTCTTTTCACCTCTCCTCATTGACAGAATTGTTTATTTGCCATCTGTCAGCACTGTGCAGCGTGGGAGGCATGCCCTTGGATCAACCCTGCCTGTGCAGCCCCTCTTCCAGTCTCCCATCCCCATTCCCACTCACATCCTGGCTGTGATTTTCCTGATTTGCCCTCCGTGACGTGCTGTTGCACAGGCCAGTACCACCATTAGCATCCCAGTAGGGTCGCCTTCCATAGTTCTGGCAGGGAATGGATGGAAGGCCCATGACGTGATATCGTTTATGGCTCGGAGGACAGCAGCCCTGTGACTAGGGAGCAGGGTGCCAATAAGGGAGTATTCGCTTTACAAGTAGGAAAGGAGGAGAAGCATTAGCTGTTTATTGCAGCAGGAACACTGCCCCCATGATTGCACTACCATCGCCTGAGTGAGACTTCAGGGCATTGTAGCTTCAGTCCTGTGGGCCGTGCTTCTCTGTCAGCAGAAAATTACAGTTACAATGATTATTATTATCGATCTAGATTTTTGTTTAAGTGCTTTGGTTCCTGAGTGGGTGCCCCATGTGGAGCATAAGGCAGTCATAAAATTGCTTATAGGCAACATAAAATCTTGTATTGCTGGAGTGCTCTCTTGTGGTGAAATAACGATTTTGACACAATGTTGGGCTAATGCAAGGATTATCTGTCTGTGCTGGGAACTTGCAGTCAGGAAAGGTTATTTTCTGCCTCCTTAGGTTAGGAGCAAATGCTTTAGATGGGAAATGCATTTAAAACATAAACATAATGGATTAGACTCCAGGACTCCCAGAATCACTTATCATATAGAACTGTAAATAGCAGTGCTTAGGCGAATCGCGCTCTGTGAAAGCTCTTCTCATACCCTCAACTCCCAAGCTGCAAGTATAGAGGATTGAAACACTTAATGTTAAACTAATCCCCCATCATTAAAAAGCCCCATAGATAAGCCTCTGGTTCTGGATTCTACATGTGCTGTGCCCACGGTTCACAGGCGTGGGAGGTAGAGCATGTGATGGGTATGGGACAGCTGGGCTGTGTGCATTCAATCAGCATTTAAAATAGTGGATTTTCAATCCTGTAAGCCCATTGCCTCTAGTTGAAGTTGAGGAAATCTGGTGGTTTCAAGGACTGCCAGAAAACAAATCCTGAGCATCCCAATTTAGTTTGGTTTTGAGAGTAGCTTTAGTGACTTGTGCAATGTCGTGAGCATATCTGGCTGTGAGGAGTGGGGGTGAACCACACTGCCTTCCTGGTTTTAGTTATTGCCAAGTACCTAGATCGCTTTAAAGTGGTCGTTGGAAATGAAGGTGTAAGCAAACTCTTCTCCATTCGAGACTCAAGATCTGTGAAATGAGATACTTACAGTTTTAAATGACCATTTAATTACAGTTAACATTACAGTTTAAATGACCTACCCCTCCCCTTGAAATGCAGTGTGATGATGGCTTTGTGTCTAATAGTAAATTAAATAGTTCCTTTGGCCTAGATTAGAAACTGGTGTTTGGTCATCTCTGTTACTAAATTGGCAGAAAAATCTCGGCACAAGCTGATGAGCAATCTCCCAAGAAGTATCGGGGCACAGTTTGGGAACTAGCCCACTTAAGGGCTCTTCACAAAAAGTATTTATATGACCACACTTCTTTTGGAGGCGGAATGTTTAGGACTAGGATTGTGGCCAGGATCTGCCAGTTGGCCGCATGACTGATAAATAGGCTCTTGGGACTGTCTAATTTACTAGCGCAAGTATAGCCCTAATAAAGCTAACAGAGAAGTTACTGCCATGGCCTGTCCTATTTTTCTCCGATTCTGCTGGATAGGTTTGGCTCAGGGCTTTTTGGAAATGCCGTTTCACCAGAATCCTGAGGCATTGCTGTGTGTGAACTGTTTCATAACATAATTGTACATTTTGAAAGGAACAATCTATATACCATTGAGCAGTGCATACTGTGAGTTAGATGTACTGTTTTTCTTCTTCCTCAGTGGATGATTCCTTTTGCAGTCATGTTGGTGACCATTCCAAACCTGATCCTGGCTTACGTCGTGGCCTTCGTCTCTGGTCTGAGCATTGCAGCATCTCTTCTGTTGCCATGGTAGGAGAATTTTACATTTGAGGTGGGGAAAGGACTGTGTGTCTACATTACATGAATGTACTGCCGCATGGAATTTGCCTCTGAAAGAGGCAGAATTTGGCAAGAGTCATTTCTTCCAATAATCTGTTTCTGCTTTTATAATAAGGGCTATTTGCAATGACATGATTTTGTTTGCCCTGTTGTTAACACATTACCTCTACTGTAAGTGAAGCTGCTCTTTGTACATAAGAGTGTGTAGATGAATCAATAACCTAAGTAGCTATAGAACTTGTGATAGCAGTAAATCAGTTGCTTGGGTTTGGTTTTTAACAGGACTACAGGAATGATGTAGTTAGATAAATCAATTAATGCTGAGCAATTAAGAATGAGCAGAGGAAACATAAACCAAGCTATGTGTATCCCTGCTTGAACGGTCCTGTCTTATAGATCAAATAACACAAGGGCATGATTAAAAGAAACTGAGAATTCAAGGGCCTTTGCTCTTGAGGACTGAAAATATGTGGGGAAAAAAATACTCAAGGATGAGCAGGATGGAACACTTCCTTTCCAGAGAGAATGATTTTATTCAGGTCAAATTGACCAGAAAGCAAGGCTGAGAACACTGTTTTGCATTACTTATTTGTACAATGCCCTGAAAACTCCAAGAGAACGTGGAAACAGGGTTTGAAATAAGCTGTCAGAATACATAAGCTTTCCTGCACTGAGGGCGAGAAGCCCTTTTTTCCAACAGCAAACCATGACCTACGTTGGAAATAAAATGTCAATTCACAATTGACATTTGAGCAACTTCCATTCTGATTCCCCATTACCAAATTCAGTCTCTTTGAAGCAGAGAGAGAATAGGCCTCATTGGTTTCTGAAAATTTTGTTAGCTTGTCAAAAGGGTATCTCGGAGTGAGATTATTCAGACATTCAGAGTCCCTTAAAATCAGAAGAAACATGGGTTTCGTTGTTCTTTGTTTAATATCACAACTTCTGATTGGAATGACAGTCACTCTAAAGAATCCTTCACTTCCCAGTGAATGTTTGATAGCTTTTCGGTGGTTTTCTACTTCATAGTATGTGGCCATGCATTTCTTACACAGATTTTTGCCTTCCTGTCCAGCAGCAGGACTTTTTGAATTGGATTCTTTCATGTGTATGACTGTATCAATCTGGTCATAGTAAAGGAGGAGGGATGTACTCTTTCAGTACATTTGGAATTTGAGAAGGGATTTTGGCTTCAGTTTTGCTTTTATCTCTAGGTCAATGCTGCCTGATGTTGTTGATAACTTTCGCCTGCAGAATCCTCACGGAAAAGGACATGAAACCATTTTCTATTCTTCTTATGTTTTCTTTACCAAGATGTCAGCAGGAATTGGCTTAGGAATTTCTGCAGCAGGGCTGGAGTAAGTAACACTGTTTGCACTTAGTGGATCTACCCTGAAAGCATGCTGGGGTTTCTCCGCCTTTACCCTGTGGAGTTAATTGCCGTTTTGCCCTGAGCCTGGAAGTGCCAGCAGCTCCAGATGGCTGACCACTAAAGACGGGATTGTTATCATCTAGGCCAGACTACAGAGCATTAAGTAGCCTGCCCTGACATGTTTCAGATCAGAAAGACCTGACTTCCCTTTGGATTCTCCTCTTTCCAAATTATGCATGTAAATTTTAGTGGCTTATATGAATAAAAAACTAAACATGAAAGCTCAGCAGATGAAGGTCCCCCACATGGTGCATTCCCTGTTGCATCTGGGTTGGACTATGTATATGAACTTGTAGGTCTTTAGATGGACAGGAGTGCTTTCAGGGGTAACTAGTGGCCTGTTCATCATAAAAGGAACACCAGTTCTTGCATGGTTTTAGGCAACTGGACACTGACCAGAGCCAGGAACAGAGTCTTTCTCACAGCTCTGCCCATCACTTGGACCATGTCAGTTTGGAAGATGCTTGGCGTTCTCCTTCCGCTCTTGCTTTGTGTGTTCTGACAGTTGAGAAAGCAGTCAGCCATCTCCTGTCCTGCTTTTGTGTGTGACCTGGCAGAAAGAGCCTGTAGCTGCAACTGCACACAAGCACGCAATAAACGCTTAGAAGGGAACTCGTCTGAAGCACTACCTAGCCCTTGGCTCCAAGTTAGGTTTTGGTAACCAGAATGTTTTGCTTCAGGGCCTTCAGCTGAAACTGCTAAATAACAGGCAGTGCTTGGCTGAACGTCTCGGGCTTAGGAATTTTAGATGCTGACTGCCAACACCCTCAAACAGATCGCTGTTCACCAATTAGCCCCATTTTCAGTTGCATTCCAGTTAGCTCCTAGCAATTTGCCAAGGCAGATGTTTGTGGGAGAACACAGAAGACAGAGGGATGCCAAATGGGCTGTAGCTTTTTCATAGGTGCACATTCCGAGGAAAATAAACTCATTCCACAAATTGGGAATGGGAATGTGAGCATACCAGCAGTTGTGGGACTGCATGGAAGCCCTGAATCAATGAACTGTAAGCGCGTACCTAACTCTAAGCACTTGAACAAATTTGTCTATCTTGAGAAGAGTGCTTAACTGAGTGTTTAAATTACAGTTAATTACTGCTGTGAAATTGGTCAGATTACTTGCATAGTTTTAAAGCCTAACCTAAATACTTTGCTGACTATGAATAGGAAACACATTAAGAGATCAATTTCCTTACATGGGATTCCATGCTCCTCTTAGTACTTAAATGTTATATAATAATAATAAGGAGAAAATACCGAGGTAATGCAGTTATCTGAAATTGAGCCCAAAAATGAGATTTGATAAAGATTTGACACATGCAGTGGGGGGAAGGGAAAAAAGAGACGTGTAGGCAAAATGGGAGAAAAATCTTGAAGATTGCTGGGGGGAAAGAAGAGAGCCTTCAGATGAACAACTGCCGTTTAGCTTTAGGCACACTCACACCGCTCTCACTTCCATTTGTTTAGGTTTACTGGATACAAGCCAGGGATATGCAGACAATCTGATGATGTGATCCTCACACTGAAAATCCTCATTGGAGCAGTCCCCGCTATCCTCATCCTTGTAGGTTTATTTATACTTCTTTTCTACCCAATCACTGAAGAAAGTCGGAAAGAAACAAAGCTTGCCCTTGAAGCGTTAAGGTGGGTTTGTAGCAAACAGCAGTAACGTGCCCACAGCAGCTCTTGGTCCTACTGGGCAAAAAATTATTAGCTACCAACATAGACCTCTGTATTCTTTACAACAAAACAAACCAACACTTGATTAGCTGAATAATTAACGGAATGGTACCATTACATGCTCCAGTATCTTAATTTTGTAGTGTGGTACTACCTGCTTAGAGGACCCTTTATCAGCTGCTGTATTTTACTTTTTCTCTGGGATGGCACACAAAGCACTATTGCGATGCAGTGTTTCAAGCCAGAAATGAAGAATATTCTACATAGATTAAATTCCCGGAGAAAATGTGAATAGTTACAATTTCCTTGTATACAGAAGAAAATGGGATTCTTGACTGCATTCTTGGTGTTTATGGCATATAAGAAACATCCAAACCATTTAGAGGAGTAGGCAGGAAAGATCATGGGAGAAAAAGAAAGGACGGCTTTGAGCTGTTCTTTCCCTTTTCACCCAATCACTCCCTTCCTCCCCTTTCCTCCCTCTCCGAAAAAATCTTGGCTAGCTCAAAGTCATCTACCTCTGTCAAGTGGAGCCTTGCTATATTGAGGACATACACAAGAACAGTCTGTCCTAGCAGATTGATGGATTAAATATTGAAATATGCTGTTACTCCATCTTTTCTTTATTATCCCAAGTTGCTGGAATTGGAAACCGATTTCTGTGCTAAGGGATCAATTCCAGGGTCTAAGCCCAGGTATCTGGGACCAGTTCATTACCTAAACCAGGTATCTAAGATACCTCCATGGGGTTGGCAGGTTTGCCACAGGCCTCTCGGGCACCAGCTGCTTTCTTGAGTGGCGGCTGCAGACCAGAGGGGACAGACTGAACAACCTGAAACAGCGCTGGTCCCTCTGTTTAGCTACTTTAGTCACTGTCCATAACAACCACACCTTGCTGGGGGTTCTCAGTTTTTTGAAATTGCCAAAGTGTAGCTTAATTATTTAGTAATGAAGGCCAGAAGTCTGTTCGCTGTTCACCTAAAAGCAGCCTGTTCTGCTTTTAACAGAAGGAGCCATCAAAGCACAGAGAACCTGGATGACCACAAAGAGGACACCTCGGTCTGAAAGCTCTGAATTCAATGGCTTTCCAAGTCCAGTCTCGCATCCCACGCACAAACTCAGCAAGAGTCTTCCAGGTCATTTCTCTGCTCGCATTTTATTGAAAAGGATAAAGGATGATTCTGACAGAGTCAGGAATGAAACGAAAAGAGGACACCACTGTGGAAAATACACATCTAACTCCATGCGCTGTGCTAAAAAAGACATTACAAATGGTCAGGAATGTGAGCTATTGAAGGGTTGGGGGGGGTTTGTTTGTTTTTCAACGATTAACGGAAAGCTGTGATCTCATTGCAACAGGAGATCCTATGGACTTCTAGATCAAGGGGAAAAAAGTGTAAATGTGATGCACCGCCCAGATTTGAACTCACGTGATATATTTCACCCTTAAAGGCTGGGGTGGATTTTGGACATAATCTCTGCCTATAAATTGCACATTAGTGTGTTTGGAAAGCACTTGGAAATCCTGAAGTGTACTATATAAAGTTAGGATTTACTTTGTTTTGAAATGAAGCAAATCACGGATGCAGACATGTTTTGAAGATTTTCTCATAAAGAGGTTTTCTAAAAGAGATTTTGATGTAATTGAACTTTATAGATTTTATATGAAGCAGAACCTTACATTTCCCATCACTGCAGTTCCTTGGTTCTGAAACCTGTGAACTGATCTTTGTCAGAGAATGAGTACTTAACATTTTCAGAATCAACATCTCCACTCAGGACACCCCAAGTCAGTAGTCCCTTCCAAAAATGAGACTATGCCATTCAAATTTCTGAACACATTTTGTAGATGAAAGACACACCTGACCTCAGACACTTTCTGGAGCACTTAAGTTCAAACCTGGTCATTCTTGGCTGGTTCTGTAGTTGGTAGAGATGGAGACCTCCAGAGGCTGTCCCCAAGCTTAAGCCAAAACTACTGACCTCTGAAGACATATCTAAACCTGGAGGGGAAAGTGATGAATCCAAGAGCTGGAGGCTTCTTCACCTTGAAGAACCCAGCACAAGACACGAATTTCCAGCCCACTGACTTCTCTGTGTGACTGTGTGGGAGGGTGCCGTTATTTTGTCCTGGAAGTGCCTTTGGAGGACTGGCCTGGGGCTGCGTGGGAGCACTCACAGTAGGTGTCACTGGAGGCAGTGACCACGAGTAATTTGCTCAGGGCCACCTGAAGTGACTCAGGGCTGGGACCAGAAACTGGAAACTTAATGAAAGGTGCTGTGAAGTAAAATCAGTGCATCCACCGAGTGCTCTTTAAGTTTAACACTGAATTCTTTTCAGGCAAATTTGAAGTCTAAGGCCTAACGAACTGTCCTAATTCAGCAAAACGCTGAATCGCGAGTGAGCTTTTAAGGATGTATTTTTGAGTGTGCGTGGGGGAGAGGAACTCTGTTTAAGGCTTCTGCTGAATTGACATCTAAAGCTGGGGGGCTTTTTTGTTTGTTTGTTTCGGTTCTAGGACAAACCGAGATTTGTGTGGCTGGGGCATATGTGTTTACAACAATAAAAAGCATAAATTTTGAGTCTGATGGCATTTGAAATAGCAGCTTTACTGCACTTTGAAGTAGGTAAGTGATGTAGCAGTCTCACATAGCTCCAAAACATCACAGAAAACAGTTGGGGGGGGTGTATTGATTTATTCTGTAAGGTTTGTGTTATTTCTGAATAGTCTTCATTAAAAACAACCAGAAGTCCCAGTAAAGGCTGTTAATGTTTTTTAATGGGTTATGTTTTCAGCTGCCATAAATCTGTAGCCGCACGGGCGTGGATGCCTGTCAGTTCGTATAAACCGAATACTCAGCCCAGCGATAAAGGGGCTGCAGACTCTGCCGGCTGTGGTTGGTGGGAGTAGTTTGAATGTGGCTTAAGATGTTATTCCTTGATCACTGGGGCAGTTGCCTCTACATTGCACAACACCCAGCCCGGATTCAGCCTCTCGCAAGGTAAACTTGGTCGATTGTAAACTGTTTTCCTCTTCTCCAGAGAGACAACGTGATACTTACCCCACAGAGAGGTACTCGGTCCTCGCTTTGCGGTTGGTACCAATAATGGGAACGGCCGAAATAAAACAGAAAGCTTCCGTAGATGGAACGTAGCAGAGTATTTTTGTATTTTGAAAATCTTCTATTTTATTTGATTATCGGAGTTGTACTTCTGTTAAGAAAGTGAATGTATTTATATAAATAAAAAGAATGGAAGAGGAAGTGCAGGGTAAGATTTTTTTTTTTTGTCATTTTCTTTTTTTAGGGCTCAGTGTTGGTGCTGTAAAATGAATGAAATTTATATGTCTCCTTGTCAGTTGTAAATGCTGTGTGTGCCTTGTGTATGTTCAGAACACGTGAATGAAAGGAGCAGATTCTATATCGACAACCGTTTGGATTAAACGCTACCCTCATGTAAACCCCGTGCCTTGCACTGCGGGGCAGTAACGAGGGCCAGGTTCAGTCCCCAGGGACTCTCAGGCAAGTAATTCCCAAATGCAGTCGCGAGAATATGGGAGATTGGGGATTAAACCAGCTGGGTGCCGAATGGAGAGCGCTCCCCACCTGCATGCCCGCGGTTCCAACATGGATTTACACAAACAGAGGAAGGAAAGAAGAGGATAATGGAGTTATGTGTCACCAAGTAGTCCCCGTAAGGCAAGCCATGCCCGTTCCTTGCCCTTGCTGAAGTGTAGTAATGGCAGCCCAGATCTTCTATTGCTGGGGTAGTCAGCAGCTGAGCTCCTCACCAGTCTCCTCTTCCAGCTCATAGAATCATAGAATGGTTTGGGTTGGAAGGGACCTTAAAGGTCATCGAGTTCCAACCCTGCCATGGGCAGGGACACCTCCCACTAGAGCAGGCTGCTCAAAGCCCCATCCAGCCTGGCCTTGAACGCTTCCACACATACACAAAATCTCTAAGGTTGTGTGTATGTGTGGTGGTTTTTTTAATGTAATCTTTTCTAACCCTTTTGATGAACTATCTGTAAGCGGTAAGCTCGTTATCCCACTAAATTTATCCATAAATACTTGGTACACATGTAGCATTACGCCTCATATAACCTATACAAAAGGTTGTTATTAACTCACGTTACAGTTCAGCTGAAATAGATAAAGTACTTAATTTACCAACAATATCTTAGCAAGAGAGCAACAGCCTTAGCTGCAGGTTCTGCTAGTTCCTGCCCCCAGCCCCCCCTGTTAGACCACGGGGACTTCCAACTGTTTCCACATCCCTCTCCCATGTTTTCAGCATTGACAAGTAAAATCTCATTATCATTAGTGCTGTGCTTGATACATCTTCAGCCATTTGGGCCTTTGTTTAACCTTCAGCCCATAGGTCTAGAAATGGCTTCTTGATTAGAAATAAGCAATTCTCTTAATGCAAGGATTTGATTCTCCTGAGATTCCCAGGATTGTATTTCAAATGCAACACGTGTCTGCATGCACATAACACACCGTGAAGAGCTTGCGTAATGCCTTGACCAAATCATTGACAGCTTTTAGTGGGTGGTTTGCACTTGCTGTGTCTGCTCTACTCGCCCCCCACCGCAGTGCCCTGTGCGCCTGGTGCTCACCTGGGGACCTGGAGGAGTCCTACAAATCCGTCTGGTGCAACCTGGGACTGAGCACGCTTCTGGCGGGAGGCACTGTCTTTCGTCAATCTGGAAATAATACAAATAGACAATAATTCCAAAACAGGCAGCTAATTTTTATACGCTGTTTGGCTGCGTAACAAAATTATAGAAGCAGCATTTGAGGCACAAGCAATTCATGGGTGAGCAGGGCAGTGCAGGGGGGAGAGGTTTCCCGCAGACCCAAGCAGGCTCAGCCCTGTCCCTCTCGTGGGTTCAGGAGATGCTGGGACCAGGAACTGTGTGAAAAAGGACCATCAGGTGGCCGGGAGGAAACACGGACCATCGCCCCAGTGCTGAGGCTCTGGATTCAATTAATTTCTGGTAGAAGTAAACAAGATCATGGACCACCTCCTGATGAAAGAGGGACAATTACTGGGACCAGCCGCTCGTTATGGACAGGATGAAGCCCAAAGTCACCAGATTATTTTCCCTGTTTTCCTCCTCTCCTGCTCATCAAAACCTGTTAAATTCTAGTTGCACCACACAACACTGAGCGCTCTTTGCAGCTTTCGCTAATGTATCTTTAATATCCTATTTTGTGGACAGATGATTTTTTTGACAGTGGCTAAATTTCCAAATGGGCAATAAAAAAAGATTCTATGAGTCCTGAAACAGCAGCTCTGTCTCTATAATCTCGTCACTTGATTCCTTCTCACGCAGTAAGTGCCACTATGAAAGCCCGATGAACTGCTTAATGTTATCGTGCTTTAATTTTATGGGTCGCCATCTTGGATTACTCTCTTTTCTTCAGGGCTGCAATCCCTGCTACAGAAACTTGTGCCGGTTTCTAAATTGCACCTTTGCATCTTCTCTCTCTCTCACTACAGGAGTCTATAGAACATTTTCTTCTGTCAGCCTTTCCATTGGATGTTCTGTTTGACTTCCCTTCTGCTCTCACTCGGCACGTGTTAGCTGTGAAAATTAAAACAGACGGCATTGAAGGCAACGTCGTTAATATTAATGGTATTGCTTCAAAGGGGGAAAAACTTCCATGTGAAGACTGGAGATGTTTAGAAATATAAACCAGCAAATGTTTAGTTATTCAAACGTAACTAAAGATGTTTTATGCCCTTAATGATGTATCGGGCCTGGCTGGGATGGAGCTAGTTTCCTTCAGAGCGGTCCGTGCGGTGCTTTGGAGCTGTGACCAAAGCAGTGCTGGTGACACACTGATACTTTGGCTATTTCTGAGCAGCACTTGCACAGCATCAAAGCCGCCTTCTCCTGCTCTGCTCTGTCCCACCCGAAGAAGTTGGGAGGGGACACAGCTGGGACAGCTGACCAAAGGGACATTCTTTACCATATGATGTCATGCTCAGCAAGAAAAACTGGGGGGAAAGAAGGAGAGGAAGTTCAGAGTTATGGCCCTGATTTTCCAAAGCAACCACTGCACGCAATGAAGCCTTGCTTTCCCAGCAGCTGCTGAACACCTGCCTGCCACTGCAAAGTACCGACTAAACTCATGTCACTAACACAGCTTCTGTTTCACCTATTAAACTATCTTTATCTCAACCCAGGAGTTGTTCTTGCTTTTGCAAATTTCAGGCAAAGTGAGGAAATTGGGGACAATGCAGCGTTTTCAAGGATTTCTTTATTATGCAAGTTTACTATCACCTAAAACCACCAACCTATTAAAGACCTAGATGGAAACTTTAGCTCGGAAGCTCGTTAAGAATGCACCTTTTCAACCACTGATATAAAGGCTTGGTCTATATTGCAAGAGGCATATTTAAAAAATGCTGCTCAGTATAAAAACAAAGAAAGTTTCCAAGGATCAGATAAATAATTTACAGCGATATGCAACAAAAAAAATTATGGAAATCCAACAGAGATTTGAGACAGCCTGTTGTTCAGAATTTGCAGTCCTACATGATAAGTTTAAGAGTCTCCCATCATAACGTGGCATTACAAAACCACCGTCAAAAATCACATTTTACTGCTGGGCTGCTCTGGAGGACTGCTGCCGTCTAAAGTCTTGGAGGAGCAGGCTCTGAGGACTTCCAGGGAACTCGTGATATCCAGACTTTCAGAAGAAGCGGGTCTACACCCTTCCGTCGAACTGATGATGTCCAGAGTTTTGGAAGAGCGGGCGCTGTAGCCTTTCGCGCTGGCGTCTCTTACGACGACCTCCTGCGAGGCCGTAAACGTTAAGGGAACAAAGCCCTCGCTGTCCGCTGTGAGAACAATCCAAGATGAACCTGGGAAGACACATAAACCTCTGTTTAGACATTTTCCTGTAATTAGGTATGTTTAAGGTATAAAACATATTTCTTCTAAAATTAAATGCTTCTGTATGTTTACAGTTTTTCTAGCAAAGAAAAACCAGTATGGGGAGATACGGGTGGTGTAATCTCAAAAAAAAAGGACAGCTAACAACTATGTGAAACAACTTCCTGACCGATTTTGCCACTAGGAGATGAAAGTATAATAAATGCACGTTTCAAATACAGAGGAGAAGTGAAATTCTCCATAGAATTCATAAGTATCCAGACTTGTTTTTAATTAGGTATTCATCAGCTAATTCCCACTGCTTAAGCTGTGCAGATACTGTAAAAAGCATAAATTTATTAAACAATGAATTAATATCATAAAAACAATTTTAAAAAGTACTTTTATTATGCAATTTCAATACAATGCAATAAATCCAAGGAAGAAATACTATACTATACTGTATAAACCCCAGGTCTCTGGTGCATTTGCTATCTGACTTCACATCATCATTAGTTTTATTTTTACAATTTGAAATTGTTTACTGAATCCGAAACACTGACTTCTACCAATTCATAGAAATTTTTCATACTTGTATCCATTAAGTTGACAAAGAAATAAAATAAAGCTTGTGGGGAAGGAGGAGGGAATTCAGAGAAATGTTTCCAGCCGTTTGTAAACTCACATTATGTAACGTCACGTCATGAGTAAGGTCATGAGAAGATCGTAGCTTACAAACACGCAACTCTTTAATCTTTTGCCTTAATATCTCATGGGGCCCAAACTTTTAAAATCAATACAATTCAGGAATTTGAAAATACCATTCCTATTCTGCCTATTTATCTAGTAACATCTGCTCAGAAAGCATCCCTGAGGAAAGGGACTTGGGGGTGCTGATGGCATGAGCAGGCAGTGGGCACTTGCAGCCCAGAAGGCCAATCACATCCTGGGCTGCATCAAAAGAAGTGTTGCCAGCAGGTCCAGAGAGGTGAT
>JAOXNO010000024.1:112933084-112947429 GCA_028565335.1 Limnodromus scolopaceus
GCCCAGATGATTCTATGATTTGTAAAATTAATACAGAAACCTACTGTAACACTGTTTGCTTTTAAAATTTATCTAGTAAATGCATGATGGGTAATCATTCTTTACTTACATTAACCAATTCTGTTAAGTTTACATTTTTAAGCTGAAAATGAGAAGTCAAAACTAACACAGGTAACGGGGACATTTTTCTTGCCAGAAAGAGTTGTTGTTCAAATCTTAACAGCTCAAAATAAAATTCTAGTCTGAAAAATGAAGAGATCAGTGCCTACAGAACTGCCTCCTGCTATCGCTGCGTCTGTCACGCGTTTCTGGGTTGCGCCACAACATTATTGAACCAGTGACCGTGTGTCGGTGCAGGTAACGGATCCCCCAACAGGAAAACTACTGAACTAATAACATCAAATAGCGGTAAGAACCTTTTGCGGTTCAATTGCTAGTGAATTGCCCCACTACAGTTTTATCTAGGTATTGCAATACTGACCGTATTCCAACAACTACTTAAATAAACCTTGCACAGTGGTAAGAGCAGCAGCCGTAAGGCTTTGGGATGGTCGCTCGGTGACCTGCAGGCAGGGGCTGGAACAGGGGACAGGGAATGTCTGTGGTGGCGAGGGATCGTATCCCAAGGGTATGTTTTTCTACCTTTGCCAAAAGCAAGACGCTTAGAACGGTCACACACAGAGACACACAGGACGTACGTGGGGTGAACGGGTAACAGCAGAGAAGAGCATGGCAATAAGAAAGGTAGTTTTCTTCACTGCAAAAACTGGAGTGAAATGCATTGCTAAAATTTATAGAGCTACTTTTGTGTTTATAAAAAACTATAGGGTTTCTTAAAGGAGACCAGATGCTGGAGCTACAGATTAAAATATAGAAAATTCTATCCAAACCCACCAGTCAACTCTAACCTCCTCATTACTCACTCACGCGTCTCTCTTTACAATAGCTGAAAACATAAATAAAATACTGGGTGACAGTAATTTTTCCTGTATAATTAGCTACCTGCTAACACATAAAAGTTTGCTCTTTTTTATCATGCAAAGATTCTTCTCAGTAAAAACCCAGAAAAAAATATTTATCTTATAAAACAAATGAGCAAACTTTTGTTAATATTATTCCATTATTTATTCCTCTTTTTTTCCCCAGATGGGATTATGCATATTGCTACTGCTCTCTGAGAACGTCGCATGTGTTTCAAGTGTTTGGGTTACTGGATAATTACAACATACCATGCTGCATTTCTACCAGCGAGAGATTGAATATCTGCTGGACTATATTTAGACGGAGTTTACCGCCACAAAGAATAACAGCTCGTCTTTCATCTGAATCACTTCTGGAAAGCTGCTTCTGTAAATTCAAGAAAGAATCATTAGATACCACGATGTGTATTTGAGCAGAGACATCAAAATGGCATTAATCAAAACAGGATCACAGATGTCCCTTAAACTACGGCATTTAAAGAAAGTCAAATGCTACACCCATTCAGACCCATTTGCAAGATTTACACTTTAAAGTCTCCGCTCTCAAAGAGACGATCTGTGAGTGACAGCAGCGAGTAACCGCACTAATTCAGCGCAACAGGAGAGGAAACCACACGCTGCTGCTAACGAACCCATGAGCTTCACCCACAGCACAGTCCTGGCCCTCACCATCCCACCTGTGAGGGACATTGTCCTGGGGAGTCTGTAGAGCTGCAGGTTTTCCATTCTCCCCCTCCCTGATCCGCAGCTGAAGAAGAGGTGAGAACTCCTGCCCATGAATCTTTGAGACGAGGAACAGACTAAGAAATCAGAAGGGCTTCCAAGCCTTAAAATCCAAAAAGCTTCTTCAAAGAACATCCCCCAAGGGGCAGAGCAAAGCATTTTTAAAATATACAAAAGATCAGTTGTTACCAAATCTACAAACTCTGTCTTTGCGTAGGATAAAATTCACACAACTTTGTCATTTTCCAGGGAAGCCTTGAAAACATCTCCAGGTCACGACAAAAAAAAACAATAAAGTAAATTCTGACTCCTTTTCCGTGCTGTGGACAGACCCATCCATCCATGTGGAGGGAGGCTGAAGATGCAGACCTGCTCTTTGCTCCCTGCACTGATACTCTGACCCCTCAAAGACACTGCAAATTTGGGACATTTTGGCTTTCCTCAACATTTTGTAATATATAGCTAATAAGTTGGGCAGTAGAGAAATGATGAGGGCTCAGCACATGAGACGAGGATCTTGTTCACCTGTTAATGGTTGCTGAATCAAATATACTCTGACTGAAGTTAAAACACAGCATTTCCTGTCAGACTTCCCAGTATCATTTGTAATTCAAAAGTCATAGAACCATAGAATGGTTTGGGCTGGAAGGGACCTTAAAGATCATTGAGTTCCAACCCCCCTGCCATGGGCAGGGGCACCTCCCACTAGAGCAGGTTGCTCAAAGCCCCATCCAGCCTGGTCTTGAACACTTGCAGGGATGGGGCATCCACAGCTTCTCTGGGCAACCTGTTCCAGTGCCTCACCACCCTCACAGTAAAGAATTTCTTTCTAGTATCTAATCTAAATCTCCCCTCTTTCAATTTAAAACCATTACCCCTCGTCCTATCACTACATTCCCCAATAAAGTGTCCCTCCCCATCTCTCCTGTAGCCCCTTTCAGGGACTGGAAGGCTGTTATAAGGTCTCCCCGGAGCCTTCTCTTCTCCAGGCTGAACAACCCCAACTCTCTCCGCCTGTCTTCGTAGGAGAGGTGCTCCAGCCCTCTGATCATTTTAGTGGCCCTCCACTGGACCTGTTCCAACAGGCCCATGTCCTTCCCATGCTGAGAGCTCCAAAGCTGACGCAGTTCTCCAGGTGGGGTCTCAACAGAGCAGAGCTGAGGGGCAGAATCACCTCCCTCACCCTGCTGGTCACGCTGCTTTTGATGCAGCCCAGGATGCAGTTGGCTTTCCAGGCTGCCAGCACACATAGTTAAATGCTTTTCTTGCCACAGATCATCAGTGATCAAAATACGTAGGTAAAATTCTCAGAGTAATGTCCCATATATAATTAAGATTTAAGAGAGCTAGAAAAATTAGAATTATTACAATTATTAAATGTTTACAATGGAAAACAGCGCAGAGAGTGAAGGACTAGTGATCTAGGACCTAAGAATTCAATGCTACAAAAGTTGAGAATAATAATTTTTTGCAATAATAAACCTGAAAAATAAAAGCTTATTGGAAGGAAAACGGCAGTTTAAATTACTTTGAATATTGGCTTCTAGAAGAGGCATGGTAGATTTGTGCCATGTTTTGATAATCAGTTAATTTATACTTTCTCGCATGAGATTTGGAAGCACCTTCTTTCAGCCACGGAAATTGTCTTTCACTTAAATTTGATTTTAAATCCATTTGTAAGCTATGTTAATGGAATTATCTATTGTGTCCCTAAGGGTCTCTTTCCATCTCGGATGGTGCTTTCAACACTAATCAGCAACATTTCAGCTTCAGAGCTAAAGCATTTTTTGTTTATTTGTTTGTTTCAGTCTCCATCGCTCACAGGAGGACAGGAGATTGATACCAACTCCCATAGGTGGAAATTTTCACTTGTCTAAATTTCTGAACAGAAAGCTGCAGAACTTTTCTAGGAAAAACGTTACCTTCCTAGAACTTCATACAAGTCTTTAATTCTGCAACTGAACTGTCACACGTGGGCTCTCTGCACCAGCCCCTGTGCAGAAGGAGAAGGTTCTCCTGCCTGGGGCAGAGCCAACAGGCTCAGCCCAGCAGGAGGTGGGGATGAGGAGCTGCACATTCCCCAATATGACATTGCTTCAAAAACACTGAAAGCCTGCAAAGAAATGGGACTTGCGACATTAGTCCCAGCTACAGGAACAGGAGATGAATCTAATCCTCGTGGCCATTACATGATAATGGTCTTCTTTTTTCCAGAAATGCTCTGTCTTTACCACTGGTACAGAGAGCTGTGCAAAAATGAAAGCACTGTTACAGCATCCATCTGAAATGGCAATAATTTTACAGACGTTACTTCAAGTTTAGTTTAAAAAATTACCCAAAGTATTTCCCTCATTCTATCTCCCTTCAGAGAAAAATATAAATACATAGTTTTAAAAGAACTGTAAATAGGGACTGAGATGCAATTACAAGAAGAATAAGGAAGAAGGACAACAAAACCAAGCCAGGCTTTCGTAAAGCCTAAGTAAGTCTAAATAAGATTCCTGCATGCAGCGAGATCATTCATATGTACCAAATTTGCATGTACTAAACGTTCATAGGATGTCACCCTTCCTGCGCATTACCTGACCAAAGTTTTACATCCATACAAAGAACATACATCCATAAACAGATTTTATCATTACAGCTTCCAATATTAAAGTTACCTGGCAGGTGATGTAAATAAAAGAGGGTTCCTGAGAAGACGGGTACACTGGAAGATTTCTCTTCCCAGATTTCAGCAGCTCAGTTAATTCACAGAGATGGTGCTGTAATTCTGTGAAGTTACTGGACAGTTTTTCTACATTTTTTGAAAAGTAACTCGCCTCCTTTTCACTTAATAAGTTATTCTTGTAAGAATTTGGTATTTTGAAAGCTGGATCTGCCTGCCTTTTTGGAGACGTTGGC
Source organism: Limnodromus scolopaceus (assembly GCA_028565335.1). NCBI lineage: Eukaryota > Metazoa > Chordata > Aves > Charadriiformes > Scolopacidae > Limnodromus > Limnodromus scolopaceus. The sequence goes on from JAOXNO010000024.1 coordinate 112,937,692, forward strand.
CTGTTTGAAAATGCCAGTGATGTGGCAGACAGTGTCAGAGTCCGATTAACTGGTTCAGCATCAAGAGACTCAACGGCTGGAGGAAAACTCATGGAAATCTTTTTATCCTTGAGGTCACTCATGTTCACCAACACGCTTTGTTCATAAACAGGACTCTTAATTTCTTCAATGAGTTTCCTTCTGCTGGTAGGGGACTGAATGGCAGCACGATCTGGTATCAAGAGTCCACGGCTGAGAGGGTGAACATCTGTAGAGAGATCATGAGGTATGTTTGAAAGGCTCAGGTTGGAGCTCCCATTAACTGATGCAGATGCTGAAGGACCCACTTCAAATATTAGTTCCTTAATCATCAATCGGATCATATATTTGTCTGATCTTGAAGAGGGAAGAAATGCAGGGTCACTGAATTTTTGTTTTCCAACCAGTATCAGTAATAATTTATTGGTCAAGAAGCACAAACCCTTTGGTTTCTCATTTTTCTCTAGCTGAATTTGTTGAATATTGGGTAAATTGGATGAAGTCAAGGAATAGACTAAAATAACGTTACAAGTATTGGAGGCAACTGATACAGTTTCAGTTTTGGGGTCAAAAGCCATTATATCAGGAACCAGAATGCCTGGGATGCTGACTTTTTTGGTAGAGGTAACCTTTCTTTCAAAAGTCACCAAGATGAGATGTGAAGAATCTTGGCCACTTCCTGTTAGGTAGTCCTTGGGCCTCAGATGAAGAAGAGGACTGGAATCAGCACCTTGCTTGCTAGAAAGTATGTGAGTTAGATCCACAGGAGATGTAACCACAGACAAGGGCTTCTCAGAGTCCAGCGACTTTTTCCCCCCATCCATGGAATACTCCTCCTCACCGCATAAGCTGGACTGCGAGGGGAAGGACTCTGTTTCGATACTCGCTGGAACCTCAAATGCGACACCGGCATTTAAGCCACAGATCTTGTCCAGAGGAAGCTCGGTGGCAACAGCAACTTGGAAACTCAGAGTCGCTTCCACAGCACAGATGTAGCCTCCCACATCAAAGATTGGGCAAAAAGAACAGGCGTTCAGGGTTTTCTGAGCATCGTCCCAAATGTAAGAATGAAGGGCACTGCCCACCCCCACGACTAAGCGATTGCCTTCCTTTGTCCAACACGCACAGTGGATGAGCCCGCTGCCTTTGATGTCTGCTTTAATTCTGGAGTTGTTGAGATGAACAGAGTGCAGGACAGAGGCATCCCGTGTGGTTAGCACAGCCAAGATCTCCTTCTTCGGGTGCCACACGCAGCCTTGGGGGAGCACTGGAAAGGGCTCGCTGATGTCGCATATCTGAGAAACCAACAGCTTATTTCTTTCTGTAACATTAAAACAGAGCTGCCAAACAGTGATATGCTTTTTATGTTGAACAGCGAGCAGAGCTGGGGCATCAGGGGGACATGGGCCCCAGTACAGTCCATGGACATGTTCAAACTGACCGACAACACTCGAGTCACCAAATTTTGGTTCTCCATTATGGAGGTGTAAAGAAGTTAGTATCACCTGTTTCCCATCTGTCCAGGCAATACCATGCACAGGGTGAATTGCTTGGTGTAAGGCATTAAGGCCAGTTCTCAGAAGCTTCGCCTTTCCTAGCTCCATGCTTTTTAATGTGAGACATCTAAACAAATTAGAAATAAAAGAAAAAAAAATTATTTTAGAAGATAGAGGACAATACCTGGACGATTCTTCAACTTATGACCCTGCCAATGCTGGACTCTTCTTTCCAATAAAATCAACATACACGTAATGTTCATCTATGTTTAATCCCCAATTATAGAATTTTTTCTTTATGATGTTTCCACAGTGAAATGCAATTTTAAGAGCAAGAAACTTGGCTGTTTACACAGGCTTAGTCCACTGCGTTTTCATCACGAGACCAGTTCTTTCATTCTAATTGACAGGTTGCTGGTTCTCAGAATATTTTCAAATACTTCAGTATTAAAAATTTTCAAAATACCACCTCTCACTCTCAGCTTCATAGACCGTTTATGATCAGATAAAGTAATCCCTTACAAGCATAGCCAAGCATTAATGCATTATCTATAAATCTGATCCTGTTTAAGTGGGTGAGAACAAGGCATTTGTATGGTTATTCCAGAAAGCTCTCCAAAAAAGCAAATGCAATTTTGAATGAAGTTAGGATCAAAGCAGATTTTTTTCTGAGGAAATGCATGAGAAAAGAATTCAAAAGAACTTAGAACACAGGAGAGGGACAGACTCATCTACCTGAGGCAGAAGTGGTACAGTGATTGCATATGAATGACTCAGAGTCTTCAACATTCTCTAAAGCAGGGATTTTTTTTTTCTTTTCCTAAATGATTCAGCATCTGGATGTCAGAGTCCACAAACCATCTTTTAGGTCACTACTGCTTGTGAGCAGAAGGGATGAAAGCAGCAGGCAGCTGCCTGTGCCTGTACTCTGGTGTTTACACATATCTGAATATCCATACAAAAATATACATGTATTTTTAAATAGTTTTTAAAAAATATCTGCAGTGATTCTGGGGACATTTTTATTCTTTGGATATTGCTTCAGGAGTACTTATTTCCATAGTGTCCAGCAAAGTAGAAATTACCAGTTTATAGGTAGAAAATAAAACCACAGAAAACCTTCAATCCAGTATTTTTGAAAAAATTGGTTCTGTGATTTGCCTGATGTCTCAAGAGAAGCCTTTTCAGTTCTCTCCCAATAGTACAGTAGCTTCAAAAGGGGGAATGGGAAACTACCAGCAGTCATTATTCTCTGCAATTGGTAACCAAGTCTGGGGCATCCAGAAACCATATGCAAGGCACCAAAATTTCAGCGGAGTTCAGGGTTCTACATACAATTCTAGTTTTTGAGCTGTGAGCAATCCCTACTCTGTGCACAGAAGCCAATTCAAAGGAATTGATGGTTTCCTCACTTAAGATTCTCCATTGGCTCAGCTGCAAAGCCTGAGTTGCAGCTTTAGTAGGAAACATGAAAAACAAGAAGTGTTTGAGAAAGCTGTCAAACTGGAAGAGTTTATCACAATGTGAAGGGTCTGGCAGTGCTCCATATTTAATTAACTATTTGTGCATGATCCCAAACTTGGAGGAAGGGGATTGGAAGAATGGGTTTCAGAGACTAAAATCAGATAGAGAAAAGAAAGTTATGTTATGGTGATTAAGATAACTTATTTTCAAACCAGTAACAACTGCAAAATAATAGACTTTGTAAAGGGAAAAAAAACCCAAACACGGATACTTCTTCATGAAAATTCTCTGGGTAGCAGTATAGCAAAAAATGACCTGGCTTACAGTGGATCACAAACTGAATATTTCAGTAGTGTGAGAATGTTGCCAAACATTCTAGAATGCTTTTAAGAGGGATGCCATACACAAGGGAGATAATTACCTCCCCTCCTCAGAGCTAACAGTATTTCCACTGGAGTACTGAACCTAATTCTGAGTTCAACTATCCAAGGGTGATGGAAATGCTTAACAGAGCTCAAGGATCAGAGAAATAAAAGAAGTGGGTTCACTCAATTTAGAGAAGATTGTGAGTGGAAACTTGCAAACACCCACCAGGCTGCTGAGAAGAGAACACTGATCCATTGTTCTCCAGGTCTACTCTGGACAGACCACGATAATAATCAGCTTAGTTTCAACAAAGGAGATTTAGGTCAGCTATTAAAGAAAAATTCTACCTATAAGTGATAGCTAAGCATTGAAGCAGATTACCTTGGAGAGGGGGAGAAGGCCCTCCATGAATTTCATAACCTGTTAGAGCCAGTTAAGTAAATGTCTGTCAGGGATAAGTTTAAGTACACTGGATCCTGCCTCACAGTGAGAGAGCACTTGAGATACTTCCCAATCAACTTCTCCACCATCTACCTGGCTCTCCTCTAAACTCCAGTATAACCTAACTCAATCTCATTAAGCAACTGCCACTTGCAGGAAAATCAAAACCTTAATTGTTCATTCTTTACTATTCTTAATCACGCGTACACTGCTGGGCAATACTCACCAATGGAAGGGAGATGATAACGTGCCTCGTAAGATATGCTAAGATACTAAGCCTCCTGGACCATCTGGATCGTTTCCTCTGATGTGAGATGTTTCATGCTACCCTGAGCGGATCTGGAAAAGCAAAGGCAGCAGGACACCCTCTGGATATTGCACTCCAGCCACCTGGCACCCAAAAACTCCCCCTCCCTCGGCCCACTGCCGCTTCCAGCCATGCAGGCCATGGGTATTCCATGCTTCCAGCCACGCAGGCCATGGCACTCAGGGCATCGAGGTGTGCCACCACCAGAGAGGCTCCTGCCGACCGCCTCCACAGCGGTGGGCAGCCCCCTCCACAGCCGCCCCAGGCCTCGCCTCACGTCCTCACACCTTCCCCGGCCCGGCGGAGGCCAAGCTCCCCTGAGGCAGATGTCACGATGCTGCCACGGCCCTCCGGGATGCTCGGTGAAACACAGCACCGGTCCCCACCCTCCCTGGGCAGGCGGTGGGGGGGACGAGGAGACGCTGCAGGGGACACTCCGGCGGGGCAGCGGGTGGCCATGGCAGGGGACAACAGAGTGCACAAACCCGCCCGCCCGCGCCACTTCGCCCGCACCAGCGAGCTGCCGCTCCCCGTGCGGGCCCGCCCGCACTGATATTCCCCACCTCGCCCCAGAGAGACGGCCCGCCCGCTCCTTCTCCTCCCCGCCACGGCCAGCGGCCTCACCCGCCCAGCGGTTCAGCTCGGCTCCGGTCTCCGCCGCAGTGCAAGCCCAACGCAGTGATGGGCTGCAGCGGGCACCTCCCGCCCGCGGTCCGGTCCCGCCTCCCCGGTGCCCAGCCCCACACCGCCGCGCCCGGGAAGGGGGTGGGCGGTGAGCCGGCAGCGGCGCTCTAGCCGGGCACTCCTGAGCTCTATGACCCGGCGGGCGGCGCCTACAAGGAGCGGGCGGGAGAACTACAGCTCCCATGAGGCAACGGGGCGGCGCGCGCCGCCGCCTCAGGGCGCCTCAACGGCCGCCGTCGCTGAGGTGCCAGGGGCTCGTCCCCTCCGTCGCTCCCGGGGTGGGGGATGTGTACCGTGTGACATGTCCGACCCATGGCTGTCGGTGAGACCTGAGAAGGCACCAATGCAGGGAGGAGACCACTGAGGCGGGCGGAGGCTGAGTTCTCAGTGTGGGGTTGGATACCCATATGGGTGGCTGTCACATCCTGTGAGGGTGCCCGGTGACTCGGGCATCAGCCCTGTGACTGGCCTGGCCTTGCCTTGCTGCCAGGGCCCAGTTGGCCACCCCCTCGGGGCCTGAGGGTGGTAAGGTAGATAGATCCTACAACGCAGAATATAGGACACTGCTCTGAATGCAAAGCCTGCAGGTTTCAAGAGTTATTTGAATCCTCTGCATAAGATAAAGATGCAAAATGAGATATGCTCCTGCTTTCTTTTGTGTTTGGACTTGGTTTTGGTTTTTTTTCCCTTGGGAGGTCACACTTAAGTGAAGAAAGCATATACATATCATACAGACCTACTGCAATACAGCTGCTTTGATCCTGATTTACTGCATTGGATATAACTTCTAAGTCTCTGAAGCCTTGTTAAAGTTAATATTGCAAGACTGTGCCACTTTGTCACTACTTAGTACTGCAGAGCAGTCTGCTCATCGTACAGTTTCTGAAACCCATACTTTTGACAGCATGTCAAAACACTGGAAAAGGTGCCTTAAAGAGCTGCCAAAGGTTTGAAAAAAATGCTCGAAATGGTTGCAAGGTCAAATAAATAAGTCACTCATACTTGCTGAAAGGAGAACACTACGTGGTGAGTTGGCTATAGTGCATGACTGTCTTTACAGAGGAAAAAAATCAGAACGAAAGAGTTCTTTAACTTAATGAAGGAAGGTTTAACAGGAGTCGTGGGTGAACTCAGGTAAGAAAGACAAAGCTGTGAGTTTCATTAACCTCTAGAACAAACTACCAACAATGCAGATCTTCTACATGCATCTTCAGGTTAAAACTTGGTGACTCTTGTTTTAGAAAGATATGCAGTGGACCCAAATGTCAGCTTTTCTGTGGTGCTCCACAAATACACACTCTCAGGTGTTATCTGAATTTATAAATTTATCAGAAAATGAACAAACATGGCTTTAGTTTCTCATCTCTATTTTCCTTTTTCTCTGTTGTTAACAGACAGGGTGCAACTGTAGAGAGAACAATCCAAAACTAGCCCAGAATTGAAAGGAAAATCTGAAAAATTTCCTGTAGAAATCTACTCTTACGTTCACAATTAATGTTAATATACTTTCAGGGTTAGGGCCTTAGTCTATTATGCCTCTGAGAGAGATGAGCAGAGATAAGCTCTCCTTGAGAGATGGCAATGATGATAATTTTGTTTGCTTTTGTTTCTTTTAGCTTTGGGGAGTGCACACTTAGCACAGTTATAAGTAGGTAACAGCACTAGGAATTTCTACTCTCTCTTGCCTGTGCCTGTGTCACACCTGGTGGGTTGGTGAGGGTTGTTTCCCAGTTTTCCACTTCATTTCCCTTTTCTCTACAGGACTGCATATGCTTAAACACCCAGCACTGTATTACAGCAGTTATCGGCGTAGAAGGTGCCTGGGATGCTTGGTCCTGTGCATCACAGAGGGTAAGACGGAGCCTGTGCTTTCAATCTCATTCTCCCTATGGATAACAAATAGGAGTGACCGAAAAATACACCTCCTAAGGCATTAATGATATGCCCTGTGATTTTTTTAAATTGTTGGTGATGTGGTTTGAAAGTGCTGTCAAGCCATCTATAAATTGGAAAACTTTTAGGGATGTATTTCTTCAGTGAGCCTGGCTGTGTAGTGTTTTACTCCATGACCGGCACCGGAAAGCCAGCTCTGAGCTCTTCCCTACGTGTTTAAGTCTGAGGTAGCCACCAGAGGGCTTTACTAGACAGTAACAGTTTGCTGAGTGTGATTATATCCCTGTAATCTCACAAAGACTCTTGTTTAACAGTAATAATTTCACATTTTGCTCTTTTCATATAAACTTAAATTGACCATCCATATTAATAAATAGAAATAAACATTTAAAAATCGTTTTACTGGGGGGAGAGACAATGACTTAAGAGTGCCTCAGAAGATATTTTCACATTAAATGCTTATTTTTGTTTCCTATGCCTATAATTATACAAGTAAATATTTTAAAATTCTTTTCTTTTCATCATCTAAATTCTCTTACATGTATAAAGGCTTATTGACTTCTACAAATGAACCAAAAATATCAGCAAAACTGGTAGTTATTTGCAAATCTGTAAAATATGGTCAGTTGTGTAATATTTTGATTGACATGGAATTTTCTCAGCCTACCAGAGTGCCAGGATGGTGTGTAGGTCATTATTATTGCACATAGGTGTTTATTTCCATGCCCAACAGTGTGTATGTTATTTATGTAACCACAGACTGGTTATTTCATGATGTAGAACAGCATGAAAATTGCTGTGGGCTACTTGGCCAGCAGCCACTAGCCACTGCTAGTCATGCAGCCATGATGTGCATAGCCACAGCAGTTATTTCTCAGTAGCTGTAATGCAAATAAACATTTCTTGTTTTCTTTCTTTTTTTTTTCCCCCCAGACTTTTCAAGCTGTTTACTGCAGATATATAGGATGTGTCTGTTACTTCAGGGATTTAAATGAATGCAGAACCCCTTAGGAGATGTATATTAGGCAGAAAGTGGAGCAATGAAATTATGCAAGGAAAAGTGTTTAAAAAGCTGAAATTATAGAAGTCGTTTGCTATGGTCAAGCTCATTTAAAGCACACATTTTGTCTTTTAAAAATATGTGCTTACATTGAGTCAGGTTTATCCTTAAACACTGAACAGTCTCACAAATCTGTTCTCAGTCCCTGCACTGAGAACAGATTTGCGTTATCGTAACTTAATTTGTTCTATCATTTGGGTGTCTGGTTTTCAAATTAGCTTGAAACACAACATTAATGAGAATATAGCACAGTCTGAGAAAGAAGAGTTATGAATACCTGTTAGAGGGAAAGAACGGCAGGGAAAGAAGGTGAAATAGATGTGATGGGGTGACATGCTATAGAGCTATTGTTTATGCACTCCGTAGGTTTTTTTATTTACTCTTATTGAATATAAACACATTCAAAAAGCATAATGTTATAAGGGAAAAGAATAATTTGAAGATATTTCCTGTTAACTTCAAAAGCAGCATTTAAAAAATATATTTAATATTTAAATATATTTAATCCAGGTTATGGACACTACTGAATGAGCAAGTTGATCTCATCATCATATTTCTTAATGGGAAAAATTAATGAGGCATTGTCATACAATTTAGACCTTTAAAACATGATGTGGTAAAGCCTAAGATCAGTATCTAAAAGGTAAGGATGTTTTATGTGCTTTTTGTTATTAGATTAAAAATGTTTCTTCTTAATTTTGGGAGGTGGTTAATAATAAAGATAATATAAGATGAGCAATTTTGCAGGAAATTAGCTAGAGCCGGGTCAGTATCATGCTGTTACAAGAAGGCAGACATCGCCGTGGGATGTGTGAACAGGATCATTGTGTGCAAGACACGCAAGTATCTTGTCTGTTCTGCTTGGCTGAGTGAAGCCAGCCAGAAGGGGTCACAGTATTTCCACAGAGCAGGCAAATCTGAATTTTGTGCTCTCTAGCGCAAGGTCTTGCAGGGGGTTCCCTGTGGCTCCAGACTTTGAGGAACGGAGAGGATCAGTAAAAATCTTGGGGATTCGGACAGTGACAAAGTGAGGGGGAATTACTGCTTTTCTCTGCAGCAGTAGATACCACATCTCATCTCCTAAAGCAGCTTCCACTCCACATCTCCTGAACCCTGCCTTAGCAGGTTGGACTTCAGCAGGTCCAATGCTTTGCTGGTTGTTGTAGAGACAAAGGAGACACAGGCTGTTGTCTAAATTAGTTTTCACACAGTTGATTATTTACACTGGAAAGAAGCCATGGGCAATGTAGAAAACTCATACAGGGATGTTTTGTCACCCCCTGCAGTTGTTCACACTGTGACAGCCTACTTTTTCTATGTGTAAAATCCTACACCAGTGCTTTTTCTGTGTCTGGAACGGGCCTTCAACTAAATTCTACTAACTGTTACAGTTTAAGAGAAGTACTGAATGCTGGCACAGGGCAGAGTAACGAGAGTTCTGGGGTGCATGTCTGTGAGAGAAACTGTAGGAGTGGTATTGCTTAGAGAAAAGAAGACTGAAGGGAGACATAAAAGACATAAATTTGTCAAGTATTTAACAGACAACTGCAAAAGGCAAAGGGCATAAACCATGAATAATCAAAATCTCTGCTTTAAGGCAGGAAAATGGACCTTGCAGTCCACTAGCATAAAGTTCTGTGTCAATCCAATGTACTTGCACTGCTGTGAAGGTGTTTGGAAGAAAAAATCAGTCTCCTGACTAGTCATGCAGTTTGTTGGGTGCAATAAATAACATGCAAAACCACATCATGTATATTAAAAATGAGATAGCCTTTTCAGAGTTTTAAAATTGATTTGGGTAAAAAAAAATTATGTTGTAAATAAGTATTTTTGATATGAGAGGGTTCCTTTGGAATAATCTTTCTGAGGACATACCTCTTCAGAACAAATGATATCTTCTTTTAAATTACACATCCTTGTAATTGTGGTTAATCTCGAGCCAAGCTAATATACAAGCTAAATCACATCCTTACAGATATTAATAATATCATGTAAGAGAGATTGTTCAA